>OX336366.1:53979351-54204351 GCA_946902895.1 Fragum fragum
TTGAAAGGAACAATTCTTATGATGGTACAATCATTCTGTGAAAGTTTGAAGTCAATCAGATGAAAACTTTGGACTCTAGAGTGTTAACAAAGATCTTTGAATTAAATTTTAATAAGGCCCCTTTTCCTATGTTTCTTGAGGAATCATACCCAATTTCAAAAGGAACAATCCTTATGATAGTACAATCATTCTGTGAAAGTTTGAAGGGAATCCGATGAAAACTGTTGACTCCAGGGTGTTAAAGAGGATTTCTTAAAAGATTTTTCGATTAAATTTTCAAAAGGCCCCTTTTCCCGTGTTTCCTGATGGATCCGACCAAATTCCCAAAGGAAATATCCTTATGATGGTACAATCATTCTGTGAAAGTTTAAATACAATCTGATGAAAACTGTGGACTCTAGAGTGTTAACAAGGATTTTTTGATTAAATTTTCATAAGGCCCCTTTTCCCGTGTTTCTTGACGGATCTGCCCCAATTTCGAAAGGAACGATCCTTATGATGGTACAATCTTTCTGAGAAAATTTGAAAAGAATCCGGTGAAAATTGGGGACTCCATCGCGTAAACGAGGATTTTTAATGGAATTTTAAATTAAATTTTCATAAGGCCCCTTTTCCCATGTTTCTTGACGGATCATACCCATTTTCGATAGGGACGTTCCTTATGATGGTATCATTCTGTGAAAGTTTGAAGAGAATCCGATGAAAACTGTGGACTCTATTGCATAAACGAGGATTTTTTAATTAAGTTTTAATTAGGCCCCTTTTCCCATGTTTCTTGACGGATCTGACCCAATTTCGAAAGGAACGATCCTTATGATGGTACAATCATTCTGTGAAAGTTTGAAGGGAATCCGATGAAAACTGTGTACTTTATCACGTAAACAAGGAAAAGTTTAACGGAGGGACGACGGACGGAGGAACGGACGCATGGACGTCGGAAGGGAAAAAGCCATGGCTATAGCTCTAGTGGCCTTCAGCCAGTAGAGCCAAAAATGAATGTACAGTTGATCCTTCTATCTCTCACAAAAACTTTGCTAGTCAATTGCATTTTTAATCCAATACCACACAATGATGCATTTTGATACCCCCAATAAAAAAGACTAGGGAAAACATTGTGTAAAATGAAGAAATTGCATGCCACAAGCAATTTCTTCATTTTACACCATGTTTTCTATCAAGAAAGCTGAAAAAACCCTAAAATTTCATAAACTTTAAATTGTCTTATGCAACTCCTTTCATTTTGGACCAGTCTAAAATCTTGTCATTTGGGTTGAAACATTAACATGCAAACCTCTGAATTTGCACTGGAGTAAAACTTACTTGTTTGGAAAAGTTACACCATAATGAGTTCACAATTTTTTAGGCTGGCCAAAATTTGACAGAGTCTGTAGACAACAAGTACATTGAAATTGAGAAATAAGCATTGTAGACAAAGAAGCCATTTCTCCTTTTTTAGAAATGTTTTCCACAACCCTATTTCTTTGAGAGTCTAACATGGGGTTGCATAAAGATGGGTTAATGCGAACATGTAATAAAAGGATATGATTTTTGGCCGCTGCCTCTGGTGTCATGAACCTGTTATTTCTACTACTTGTGAAATCTTTAAATGAAACAGTTCCGTCGGGTAGGTTATGTGGATTGATAACATCTTGAAGGAAAGCTTGCTTGGAGTGCCTGTAAAAACACAAATACTTTTTGAAACGATACCAATGTGAACCATCATAGCACCGTTTAACCCTTGTCATACTGAATAAAATTCTTGCTCAGAAACGCATTTAAATCAAAGGACTGATGGCACTGTAGAGCTGGTTCACAGTCAATATTCAGTTAAGATATTTTTAAAATAGACAAGCAGGTAGTGTAGACCAAGATCAAAACAAATGTGTGCTGGCTGATCTTTGTCAGTGCCTCCTACCACAGCATGAGTATTCCGGGTTCAGTATGACAAGGGTTAAGATTTAGGACTACACAGGCTAACCACTGCTGGGTTTGACACCCAACTTATTTTTGGCACAGGCTTGCAGGACCAGTCTCCTCTGAAATTAAAGGTCCTCCAAATCTATATTTGCTTTTTACAACATCAAAATGCATGTATAAACAAGCTGTAAGTGTATACTACACATAATTGATGGCAAAATAATGATCTGGAGACAAAGCAGGAAAAGTTACAAGCAATTTCTTCTTTTCCTGCAATGTTTTCTCTAATAAAATGTTAAAGTGTGTTGAAAACCAGTAGTTGACTTGGAAAGCACAAGAAAATTTATTGGATAGGCACTGAATTTCAAAAACTACAGTCCCAAAGAATCAGCAGCTTAGGAGCTTTTGCAAGTCCTCCCTGTCAATCAAAGGCCCCAAAGACTAAAGTTAGTGTTGACCTCTGAATTGTCCAATGGCAGCTGTCAATCAAATAACCAGTCAACCAATGATATCATTCATTCAGACCAGAAATTAGTTTTGAACTCCATCATTGGCCAATTCTATTAAACATTTATGTTGGTTTGGCGACATAAATGTCATAACTACAGCATGAAATGTAGTCAACAACCAACCATTCTTCCTTTATGTTACATGCTTCTTGCCATAAATTTTGCAAAATAATGCTGTTAAAAATCAAAGTTGGACTTCCTGTAGCAGTCAATGAGCAGGGCTAATGAACTAAGTGGGCAGGGCCAGCGATTGGTCCAGCTATTTTGCTTTTGACAGATTATCTGAATGAGTGATGTGCATTCTTACCTTACTTTGATATATTCTGCAAATGTCAACTCAAGATTGACCTATGGTGTATCTCTTTTATGAGACTTAAGGTCAAGGGAAATATCAAAGTATCCCTATCCGGCAAGAATCTAATTCAAGATTTTGTATCGCTACTGTATAAAAATATTCCATTATTTTTATAACTAATTTGTTTGTTTGAATGGGACTTATCGCCGCTTTTAACAATTTATTGCAGCCGTAATTTTATAACTAACAAGATGTGTTTGTGAAACACAGGACTAAACATTTGACCTTGGTATGTGACCTTGACCTTATCACATGACCTTGACTTTGACATGAAGAGATGCGTATTAAAAAGCTGTATCATTATGCCAAATATGAGCATTGTATCTTGAATAGGCTGGTAGTAATTGGCAATGTTAAGTTTTTTGGTTAAGTTTTGCAGGGAGACAGAAAGACTGACAGATGGAAAGACTGAATGATGGACAGACAGACAGACAAACAATGGTAAAACAATATGACCTTGATCTTTCGATGCGGGGGCATAAAAGTAGACAATAAAATGATAAAAGAAGCTCAAGAAGAAATCCATGTTTTTTACAATGCTAATGACATTATTCTCGATGTGACATTATTTAATCGTGAAAATAACATCATCTAACCCCAACCTTATCATAACATGTCTGATACTGATTTTTTTCTGTCAAGTACAATTTCGTTCATGTGCAATGAATGTTTTTTACAAGGGAGATTGTTCTGTATATAATAAATTTGTAAAATCATGTAGAGAATGTAAATATAACACTATTGAAATGTTTTATTTGGTGACAATTTAATGATGTCTATTTGCAAATAAACTAAATTTGGTTCACTCTTTACAAATACTTACGTGACAGCAATTTTCTTTCCAAATATGTAAACTCCATTAAGATTAAACATGGCTCGCTCTATAGAAATATTGTCACCCATTTGTACCATAGCTGATCCTTCTTTACTCCTGAGAAATTTTATCTGCAAGCAAAGCCATTTAGACTGATGAAAATAATACTGTCCTAAGTATCTTTTTATCGTATAGACACTTAAAACAGTATTGAATTTACTAAACAACTTTTTTACTTTAAGTTTTCAATCTTTCATCTTAATAAACACCTACCTGTATATGTTTTTCCTTTCTTCTTCAAATCCATTTCTTTTACCCTATCTAAATTGTAATCTCACTAAGTCCATATCATGTAATTCAATTAATAATTAATCCTTAACAATCCCTTGATTTGATGTGACTTAAGAAAAAGATTATAAAAAACATCAGGGAAAAAGGAGAAATTGCATTTCTCTATCTCTGACTCTTATTTAAAATGTTATCTATGCAGTGTAATTCTTTTACACAATAGAATTTACAAACTCTTTGCAACATTTTCTAGTCTTCTTTAACTTTGGACCCATTTTTGGCACTTCATGTCTAGAAATGGGTTGTAAGATAAAAGACTGAAGTGGGTCATAACTTACCCTTATAATATTACCATACAGACAGAAGAGGTTGAAAACTTTGTCACAGTTCACTTTATCTGGATTGAGTCCATACACCATGACCACACAGCCCTGTGTCGGGGCTCCACCAGCAATTCCTGTTCCCTGTTGTTCCATATAACCACCTTGTTGACCCATTAACCCTTGGCCAAAATTAGCATCCTGTCTCCCACCTCGACTAAATCCTCTTTGCTGCAAGAATGCATTATAAATTATGGTACTTTTTGATAAAAACTAGAGGTGCTTGAGCGCCTGTATCGCTCCACAGGCATGAATGTATTGATTAAGCAAATTTTTCATTAGTTTAAAATAAACTGAATATAATGAAAATAAATCTGAATCATTGCATTCTTTGAAATAGTTCTAGAGAACAATTTCAAACTTTTCATTGTTTTAAATATTCAAGTCAAGTTATGTAAAATTCATAATGTAAAATTTTCACTGTATACCATATATGGACATAACCAACCACCATAATAGCCATGTTTTTCAACCAATCAAAATTATATGAAGGAATCTGACAGTCATCAGGTTATCATTCCTTTGAAATTTGGATGAAATCCATCTACCAGTTTCTGAGAAATTTACAATGTTTTCAGTATATACCATATATGGAAATTAGCCCCGATCATCAAACCATACTTTTCATCCGATCAAAAATCTTTTTCATAATCTGATAAAAGGTCACCCAAGGATTGATCCGGTCAAATTTGGTTGAAAACCATCTACTAGTTTCTGGGAAGAAGAATTTCAAAGATTTTACCATAAATGGAAATAGCCCCACCAATTCAAGTCATGTTTTTCATCCGATCAAAATTCTTTAAAGGAATCTGATAAAGGGTCACCCAAGGATCATTTCTGTGAAATTTGGTTGAAATCCATCCACGGGTTTCTTAGAAGATTTTCAAAGCTTTTACCATATATGGAAATTAGCCTCGCCCATTAAAGCCATGTTTTTCATCTGGTCAAAATTCTTTAAAGGAATCTGATAAAGGTTCACCCAAGGATCATTTCTGTGAAATTTGGATGAAATCCATCTACCAGTTTTGAGAAGGAGATTTTCAAAGCTTTCACCATATATGGAAATTAGCCCTGCCCATTAAAGCCATCTTTTTCATCCGATCAAAATTATTTGAAAGAATTTGATAAAGGGTCACCCAAGGATCATTTCTGTGAAATTGGTTGAAATCCATCCACCGGTCTCTGAGAAGAAGATTTTCAAAGCTTTCACCATATATGGAAATTAGCTCCGCCCATTAAAGCCATGATTTTCATCGGATCAAAATTCTTTGAAGGAACATGATAGAGGGTCACCGAAGGATCATTTCTCTGAAATTTGGATGAAATCCATCCACTGGTCTCTGAGAAAAAGATTTTCAAAGCTTTCACCATATATGGAAATTAGCTCCGCCCATTAAAGCCATGTTTTTCATCCCATCAAATTTCTTTGAAGGAATCTGATAGAGGGTCACCCAAAGATCATTTCTGTGAAATCAGGTTGAAATCTGTTCAGTACTTTCTGAGAAAAAAATTTTCAAAGTAAAAGTTTACGGACAGACGGACGCGTGCATGACGGACACAACGCCATGGAGCTAATAAGCTCTTTGTGCTTATATGTTTGTGATAAATTTCATATAATTATTTTTATCTTTATATCTAATTAATCCTTTCCCTGCAGTTGACAAAATTTTAGACTGGTCCAAATTCAAAGATGTTGCAGACTACAAGAATTGATGAAAATTGGTATCATTTTGGGTAGAAAACATTGTGGATAATGAAGAAATTGCTTCTTACAAGCATTTCCTTTATTTTCCAAAATGTTTTCCAAAGTTTGTTTTCTTTGGGGAGTCAAAAAGCATCAATGTGTGAGAATGCCTTCATTTACGTTGACCCACTCCCGTACAAGAAAATTTTAGATTTGTCCAAATCGAAAGAAGTTGAAGATGACAATTTCCAGTTTAATGGTATTATAATGTTTTTGTTTTTCTTGAGAAATTGAAAACAAGCAATTTCTTCTTTTTCCAAAATGTTTTCCAAAGCTTTTTTTTATTGAGGGTCATAAAAAGGAGGAATTGTGTGGGAATGTGTTAATGTTTATGCAATTCCTTATTCCTAAGTGGGCTGAAATCATTATTCTATATAAGAAAACACTTGAAATTTGCACTTTTGATAATTAATTATTTGCACTTTTAATAATCAACAAGAGCACCGCCTACAGGTGCCTACACTGGGCTGTTGGTTGCTGCATAGTGGACAAAATGCATCTAGAGTTATCCCCCTTGATAGTATAGATTGTTCTTTTGATAGTGAACAAGTGTGCTAAGTTTCAAGTGAATGCCTTTAGTAGAACCAGAGATATCACAAAATGCCAAAGTTTTTGCATGACAACGACGCCGACACCAAGGCTATAGCAATACCTCGGGTTTTCTCCAAAAACAGCCTAGCTAATAAAATTCCCATTTAACAAGATTTGTTTTTGCAAAACTTATGCCCTAAAAATATGTACATTTTTTTACAAGTTAAGTAGCCTTGACACTGCCACATTGACCTTGATAGTAAATTGATTGATTGAATGGGGTTTAACGACGCTTTTAACAGTATTTCAGTCATATCGTGGTGGCAGGAGCACCTAACAATGGATTCCTGGCATTTCTCTCACCAGTACTACCACTACATCCTTTCCCAGCCTCCAGCTGCTGTCCCACTTAGGTTTACGATTATCCACCCATTGGTGAGAGACAAATGTCTGAAAGAATATGTGCCACCGCCTGGGATTGAACCCATGACATCCCATGTTTGAAGATTAGGAGTCTGATGCGCTACCGACTGCGCTATGAGGGCGGCACCTTGATAGTAAAAGATGCAATATGAGTATTATACCTTAAATAGTTTAAAAGTTACATGAAAAAAAGAAGTTTGCCTATAAAGTTTGGACAAACAGATGGACAGACAAATGGACACGCGTAAAACAATATACTCCAGATCTTTTAGATGTGGGGGCATAAAATTTAAACAAAATTTTTACGAAAGGTCATTAGTGTTGCCTCTCCATAAACAGCTGAGCTAAGATGTGGGATGTAGTTGTAGTACATAACACACTTACTTGAAGACTGTCTTGGTTCCAGGAATCCTGTCCTCCATACCCTCCAGGTTGTCTCCCTTGTGCTGAATATCCCCCAGTAGAAACCCCACGTCCACCTCCTCTACCAGCTGGGATATAAGGAGCATCATATCCACCAGTAACTTGACCTTGACCCTGAAACCCAGTCCCACCACCACCTCGTCCCCAACTTTGACCTCCGCCACCCTGAAGTGGTCCTCCAAAACTATCTCCTCCGTACTCGTCTACCTCTGTAATTGGTAATTAACTGTTTTCTAACCAAAAATACAAAGGTTTTTAAAATTTCATCAACTTCTAATTGTCTTCTGCAACTTCTTAGAATTTGGACTGGTCTAAAATTTCATTGTGTGGGTTTCAGGTTTATATGTTGGTGGAGCTTCCTATCTGACCTCAGTTGGTGTGGCCATAATATTAATTACGCAATCCAGATATTTTGAAAATGATTCTACGCATGTGTAAGACAAGGTAATTAGTGATGGCTGTTTGGTCAAGTAAACAAGGGTAGCCAGTGAGAATATGAGAAAATATGTTCTCTTTTGGTTTAATGGCTCCCTAAGCCTCCTATAGAAATACAATACCTCTTCTCAGTAATGCCGTGCACATATCCCAACTCATGACAGGTATTGCTACAGCACCATTGAAATTTGAAATGCATTTACCCTTGTCATGCTGAACCGGATATATTTCTGTTTTGGCAGTAGGTCTAGGCAAAGATTAGCCTGCTTGTAACTTTAAAGCCAGAGTTGTAATAGACAATTCTTAATACATAATTATCAATAAAAATGTAGTGATACAAACAATTTCTCCTTTTCTACCCCATTTCTCTATCATTTTTCAATTTACAAACTCTATGAATTGTCATCTACATCCACTTTCAATTTGGCAAGGTCTTAAGTTTGGTAATTGGATGATGGGTGAAGATCTTTTTTTACCTCCATAAGGCGTAGGTGCTGGAGCATATCTAGGGTCAGCCAAAAGTGGTGGGTTTTTTCTCTCAGCAACAGTACCTGAAATCAAATATACATGCACATTAGATATACATACATAAATATGTGTGTGTGTGTGTTGGCTTCAAATAACTACACTCCAGATTTCAAAAGAACTCTATGCATTTAGCTCAAGCCAATACATCTATACATTACATTAAATCCATTACCAATACACCCCTGAAGAACAAATTTTAACTTCTCCAAAACTTTCAGATGAAGAGAAATTGTTTGTAACAAGCAATTTCTTCTTTTCTAAATTACAATTTTACACAGTCTAAAATGTAATTTTCATTTTGCATATGTTCAATGTTGAATTAGTACAAGTCATAATTTCAGTTGTCTGGTGTTGGGGATAAAAAATTAGCTTGCATTCAATGATACACTATCACACTGATAAAACTTCTTTTTTTACTAAAATGTCTAACAGCATATATCTTCATAACATTCTATACAAAAGTAAAAAATTGGAAAATAAATACAATTCCAGGTTTAAAACTTTACAGTGTCTTACATATCAACGGATATTCATTTCATAATAATCCAATACAATTTTATGTTACCATCGTTATATTTACAATAATGTGTTCTTAACCCTTGTCATGCTGAATAAAATCGAATTTTCAGAATTATATTAAAATAAAAGGGCTGAAAGTACTGGAATAACCATTTGTGGGGCAATATTTCCTTTGAAAATTGATTCTAAAAACAACTCTAGCTTGCAAAGAACAAGCAGGTTGTCTAGACTAAGATCTGTCTGCACTTATGTGCAGGCTGATCTTTATTCAGACTGCACTTATGTGCAGGCTGATCTTTGTCTTTACCTTATGCCAAAACAGGAATATTCCGGGTTCAGCATGACAAGGGTTAATATTATAATATTTCTAGTAATTACTTTTACAAAACAGAACCACCTATTGCTAGGCTGTTGGGTGCTGGATTGTGGATAAAAATCTGAGCAAAACTTAAAATGTATCACAGACACCTCACTCAAGTGCTTGTCACATGACCAGCTGTGGCCTTGAACTTAGAAAGTATTCAACAGAACTTTTCACATGAAACTAGTACTCACCTACCTTGATAGTATAACCCAATTTCTTGATAGCAAACACATATTCTAAGTTTCAAGTGAATGCCTGTAGCAATACTAGAGTTATCACAAAAAGATCAAAGATTTTGCACACTAAAATGCAGTGACAACAAAGCTATGGCGATATGTTGACTTTCTCTGAAGAGAGAAAAGTACAATTGATAAATGTTCCGATGATAGGGTAAAATGTAGAAGCCCCTAGTAATTTTTTTTTTTAGAATTATCACTGGAAATATGAAATGCAGAGTTTTCCAGATATCTTTTATGTAAAACATTTTCTCTCGTAACATCTGAATATTGCAAATCTAAACATAATCTTTCCAAACTTTTTTTTCTTAAAGGTGTCAAAAAGCATTATTATGTGAGAATTGGATGAACAATTTCTTCAATTTACACAATGTATTTCTAATTGTTTTTCTTGAGGGGCATCAAAAAGTGTGATTGTATGGGAATGGGTTAATTGTCATATCTATATAAACTCCATGTTGTAGGCTCTCATTTAAATAATCCAAATGAAACTATATCAAATATATACCCCACAACATACAGATTAAAGAAGATTAGTAAATGATTTAAAAAATTTTAAATCAAAATTAACCCTTTTATCTGGAGCTCTACTATCCTGAAACAAGAGGCCCAGTGGGCCTTAACGGTCACCTGAGTAAAAGAGCATCAAGACAAGTGATTTTGTTTGAAAGAATTAGAAAAAGGTCCACCAAAGGAACATTCATGTGAAATTTGATTAGAAGATAGAATGCATAAAATTTAATTAGCCTTCACCAGTGGCACCTACCCGGTACAGAGCCGACACCTGCGATAGAACAGTAAGGCAATGCCTTATATTTATTTGGAATTTCACATTTCAAAAAGAATGTCATCAAGTGAAATTACTGTTGTTATTTGCTTGTTAGAAATCAAAATCTTTAAAATTTTCGGTACAGTAATTGAAATGATTGATTGTTCTACATCCATGTTTTGTCAGTAGATATGATAGTCACTAATTTCTGCCAGTTTATATTCTTCCTTCACCTAAAACAAAAGATATGCACCATTAACTGTTAATGATGGACTAAAAACTTTCATGTAATTAGTCAGGATGAAAAGAATTTGATGTTTTCCCAAGTAACAAAAATTAATAACATAAACATTATTAGACATTTAAAAGCAAAGCATACATAAAAAGCTGTGAACCTTTAAGATTTGACAAGAAAATCTTAAATTCCTCAGCATATGACCCATGTAAAGCTTTTGCTCCTGAGATATGAGCATATTTGACTCATGGGCAATGAGTTGAAAAGTCTAGAAAGACATCCATGTGATGATACTACATACGAAATATCAAAGCTCCATCATTTTCAGAGTTAGTTTCAAATGATGGCATACTTTTGAGCCCTGTACCATAATTTAAAAAATCTTGCTAGAAGTCTTCTAGATGATGGTTGCTATGGACAAAATATAAAAACTCTAAGCCAAGCTGCCCAGTGGTTCTTGAGAAAACAATAAAAAATGTTTAAAAGTTAACGGACGATGGACAAACGATGATTGCAATAGGTCACCATGACCATTCCAAGGTGACCTAAAAATATGAATTTCTTAACATGATGAACTTTGAACCCTGGACGTAGCCCGATACGTGACCCCAGGTACATAAATTTCACAAACTTTAGTATACCTGTCCTACCAGTCATGCACATAAAATATTTAAGCTCTTGCATTTAGGGTTTATTAGAAAAAGATTTTTTAAGAAGTACAAAACTTTACCCCTTTCTGCCCCCGACTGGGGCCCCTTTCACCCCAAGCCCCCCCAACCTCTTTTCACAAACTGGAATTGGCATCCCCCAATGATGCTTCCGACCAAGTTTGGTTCAAATCCCCTCAGTAAATTGGCTTTGTACTTCATCAGAAGAAGATGAAAATGTGAATTTTTTAACATGATGAACTTTGACCTCTGTGTGTGGCCCCATACATGACCCCAGGGGCATGAATTTCACAATTTATAATATACCTGTCCTAGTTGTCATGCACACAAAATATTTAAACTCTGGCATTAACGGTTTATTAGAAGAAGATTTTTAAAGAAGTACCCATAATTACCCCTTTTGCCCCCGATTGGGGCCCCTATGACCCCCACAACCCCTATTTCCACAAACTTGAATTGGCATCCCCCAATGATGCTTTCTACCAAGTTTGGTTGAAATCCACCCTGTAGTTCTTGAGAAGAAGATGAAAATGTTTAAAAGTTTACAGACGACACACGACGGACGACGACGGACAAACGATGATAGCAATAGGTCACCATGACCATTCGGTCAGGTGACCTAATAAAAGCCAACAGGCAGTTTGATTTCATATCAGATCTAAATGCATATCTTGATCCCTTATCACAAGATATAAAATTATTGACTGATCTAAATTGTTAGAGGATGAGACGTCTGTATTTCAAAAAATAAACATCAACAAGATGTGTTAGTGAAACACAATGCCCCCGCAACAGGACTAAACGTTTGACCTTGGTATTTGACCTCGACCTTATCACATGACCTTGACCTGAGGAGATGCATATTATGGAAATGTATCATCATGCCAAATGAGCATTGTATCTTGAGTAGGCTGGTAGTGATTGGTAATGTTAAGTTTTTTGGTCAAGTTTTGCAGACAGACAGATACAGACCGACAGACAGAAAGACTGAATGACAGACAATATGCCCCCAATCTTTCGATGCGGGGGCATGAAAATGGTACATCTTAAAGATGAAACTGCTTGGAAGAAGCTTTTTCTTCTCATACCACAATGTTTCTGAAGTATGATATCTGATGGTCATAAAAAAGCGGGACTGTGTGGTAATAGGTAAAAGTCTAAAGCTATGAAAGGAATGGCCTATACATGGTAAAGAAGTGAGAAAACTTTTACCATTCCAGCCATGATATCCATAATCAGCTCATTGTCAGAAGATCCACTTGTTCCACATTCCAGTATTTGTTGCTACTTACAATTCCATTTGTAAATTATCCACTCACAGCGTCTCTTAGTCCACTGTTTACCACTGTGAATCAACAATCACACATGTTATAGTCTACAGCATGGGATCGTTGCGTTGGTGTCAGCGTGTATTTTGAAGTGGAGTCTTTGGTGTGAGCACTGAGTATCATCTGAGAAGTGACATGGTGTTCACAATATAATGGCACTTTTATGCTGAGCATTTTGAAATGGTGATCTAAAGCTAGCAGTTGTAAATGACTGTCTATCACATGAAAAAAGTATCTTTATATTTGCTTGTTGGTGCAAATCTTGATTATGACAACCCGGTAATTATGGAGCTTATTTTCAAAATAATGGGTTTACGTAACATTTTGTTGATTAGTGTTCATTTTGAAGTTTCATCAGATTTCCACTTATAAAGAAGCAGTAGAAGGTTATCATGAATAATGCTCCAAGCTGTTTTAATTCTTCATGTATGTATGTTTTTAAGCACTGTTCATTGCAAGCACTAACATGGAGAATCTTCAAGAAAATTTTCAAGTTGCTGAGACAAATGACAATCTGCTATATACTTTTTTTAGACAGACAATCCAAGACCTTTTCTCCTTGAGATCCTAATAACAGGACCCTGGCATTCCGAATAGAAAAGACCCGTTCCTTCTCCTAGTCAGAAAAAGTTCCTGATAAAGGAAAATTATAACCAAGTCTAACGAATTTTAAGGATATCCTTTTATATTTACATGATTTTTTGATTATTTTTGAGAAAACCATTGTTTCCTAATTCATTATTGCATTCAAAGGTTAAAAAAACAGCACAATTTAGTTTTACAAGGAAGATAAAATAGACAAATGATATCCCCAACTTTGTCCTCTAGTTTTTCCAAAATTATGACTGAAGGCTTTTTGCCAAACTGACCGGTTAAATCCCACCAACCAACTTCAATATACTGTTCTTATAGATCGGAAAAGACCCCTTTCATTTATTGAATGGTATTTCTATTCACCATGAGTGTATGATCATGTTCCCTGTGTTTCTCATATACCCTGTGTATCTGACTTGCCTTCCTGCTGGCTGTATCGTGGTTGTTATTGGTGCCAATGAGTGTTGGTTGATCCTCTTTATCTGTATATGTGATGAAATCTGTCTTCACTTCTTCTGTTTTCGTGTAGTGCATCATATTGGTTGTTGTTGTGTAATCAAGGTTATCATCCCATATTTTTTGTGTAACACATATGACAAACATTTATGTTCATGCAGGCTACATGGATTTACACAGTAAGTATTGTGCTTTTCTGCATAGATAAGTAAGCTTTGTATAGTTAAAGTTTCAATTGAAAAATATATTTTGCTCTCCTTGCCAAAATGGCTGAAATCTGTGTTAACATAAGGCATAATTTGCATTGCAATTATTTATTACATAAATCATTCACATGTAACTAACTATCCTTTTTCATAAAAATATTAATGTAACTGAATTTGAGCTGAAACTAAGGTCTTTCAATGACTATTACTTCCAAGTAAATAACAATATATATATGAATTGACTTATGTGCATGGAAAGGACATGTTAAATAAGACCTTTGATAATTAACTATGCATCAACGCAATGAATGAAATTTATGACATGATAAATGTAATAAATGAATAGTACAGCAGTAATTACTCATCATTTGATCTAGTCGCTTTGGCTTCGTAACCTGAATACGAAATGCTTGATATTACATGAAAGCTTGCAAGATCTTTCTGATGAACGTATCTTGTGAAGTACCTGTTTGTGAAACATAAATGCTGCTGTAACATCTAATTTTACAAATGTGACCTTGAAAGATAACCTTTATGTTTTCAAGTTTTGGATAGACAGACAATAAATGACCAAAACATGTGGCCCAATCTGATCTATCCTGATCCATGAAAAGATCTGCCACTGACAAGCAATATTGAAAATATAGTGTTTGTGAAGGAAATGCTTTTTTTCCTTCTTTTTGAGAAGCCTCCCTTTACCATGTCAAACCAAACCCAAAATGTGTCAAAGAGTTATGGATGCCCCCTCGTGGTTGTTACATCACTCTCAGTTGTGACTTGAACTATGGAGTGTCTAATAGAACTTTACACATGACACTAGTACTCCTGAAGCCGAACAACTGGGCCAAGTTATTTTAAAATAAATCAATTAATGTAGAAGATATGTTCCAGACAAGAATTGGACACACCAATCACTCATATTTGGACAGAGGTGGCTCCATATACTTGTATTGGTGTGACATAATACAAATTGTAATATCCCAAAGATTTCTCACAGATTTGTCCCCAGGAATGATTTATACCCAAGGAATGAATTATGAAGTTTGATCAAGTTAGATCGAGGTGATATTGAGACATTGCTAGAAAGACCTCCATAGTGATGACTGAAGGGCTCCCTTCCATTTTTGTTAAGGGGCATAACATACTAGTGCTTCCACATTTCATTGCAAGGGTATGCATACATATATACTAGTGTGTGTATGTACTATTTTATTTTTTTTCCAAACTAGCTTTTCATTCATACATGTCAATGAGGTTAGAAATATTGTCTGTATGACATAACCTATTGTGTCTTCTAATCAGTAAAATTTGATTGATTGAAAATTTGGACTAAACGTAAATTTCAACCATATTTCAGACTTTCAGTTATATCGCAGCAGCTGGTGTACCTATGGTTTCTTGTCATTTCTCATACCACTAAAACAACAACATTCTTTCCGAGTCACCAGCTGCTCATTCTACATTGGCTCACTACTTTTAATCTGTCCATTGGTGAGAGACAAATTACACATTTGGATCGACTTTTAGTCTGTATTTTGAAAATGAAAATTATTTTGAAATGCAAATGCAACAAACATATAATAATCATTAATTGATTCAAATAAAAATTAATGTCACAACTTCAATTTTGATATTTTTGTTGATTTCAGAAGAATGATGAGAATATTTTCCTTTTTTTTTTTAAAAATATTACTGAGTTCACAAACACTGAACTACAGGATCAAATGACAACAATATTTTTAATTGCAGAATCTTGAAGATGCATGCAAACATGGAGCAGTGAAGAAATAGGCAATAGTTCTATCATTAGAACCAAGAATGTTTGAAATATTCATTTTCTTATTCTGAGATATCAAATTATCTGGTTTGACCAAGTATAGTTAGATTGATGATTGTGCATGACATGGAAAATCTCTAAACTTTTTTTATACAGAAATAACACACAAAATTAGCAAACTCTAATGCATATATTTTTCTTATAACCAGCTGCTGTAAAAGTTGATGACATATTTTTTGTATACAGATTTGACAAACTCTTATGCATATACTTTCTTATAACTAGCTGGAGTAAAAGTAGGTGACAGATTTTTGGTGTAGTTATTTTTTTTATGAGAAAAACTGGCTGTGTCATAGAAGATGGGTTGTAAGAAAATCCTTCAATATCTTGAATCATGGTCCCAATGTGGTCTTTTTCTAAGTATTGTTACTGTTTATAATGATACTCAGATACAACAGTAATTTTCCTTTCATTCCTTGAGTATCATTATAACTGTAAAGGGAAATTTTGTTTAAAGCTGTATTATAATGGGATGATATGCATGAAATCATTTCCGTGTTTGAAATATATACATGTACTTATCAAATTTGTGATCAATTTACACAAGACACATGCATATTTTTCCCAATTGGTACAATAAATTAAAAAATATGTAAGTCAGCAGGGTATTATTACGTTCATTATTCTAGAACACAAGGGCTCATCAATAATATAGGTAAAGTGAACAAGAAGCAGTAATCTATATTACCCCTATGCAGAAAACAAAAATATTAGACTGATCCAAATTCAAAGAGGTTTCAGAGGACAATTCAAAGAGACTTAAAATTGAAAGATAAGTGCCACATAGAGTAGAAAATTTTGTGAAAAAAGCAGAAATTGCTTGTTACAAGCAATTATTCCTATTCTCTCTATGTTGTCTGTAATATAATTCCCCTAAGGCATAAAATTGCGAGACTGTGTGGGAAGTTGTTAATGTTATACCATAATGACATGGTAATAATTGCACTGCACTAAATAGCCTATTAGAATTCTAAAGAAACAATTATTCTTTTACTTACAAAATAGTCATATTAAGAAAGGCACGATTGCAACATATATTTAGTAAATGGTTGCAAAACATGGATTGACCTTTTAAATTAAGGTCAAAAAGTGTGAAGCCCAAATTGTATTAAAAGCTGTCAATAAGATTTTCCAATAAAACAAGTACACAGAACATGGTGCTATAGTGATCAAAGTTGGTACATGGCTTCTGAGAAATGTGTGAGATCACAGTGATGACTTATTAAAAGCATAAACAGTTTAGTAATATACATGTTTTTATTTTTTTTTTTTTCATAGCATTTGCCCTCCTTTCCTTTATTAAGTGCATGCAGTTTAAAAAATATGACAAGGGCACTGTGCTGATGATGTAGGCAGGATGTTAAAATTACAGTACAACTTTAATGTTGAACAGTTCTAATGCAGTGAATAAAATTTTGATGTCAACAAATTGTTAACAATTGCAACTGTATAAACAAATCTATACCATAATCCTCCCATAAGTAGTCTGTGATTTTATAGAGTAATACAAACACAAATGGAGTGTAACATTATAAAGGTGATCACTACAAGACTAATAAACATACTACACACATGTATTTTGGCACAAACCATTACCAGATGACAAAATTTTAGACTGGTCCAAACAAAAGGGTTGCAAATGACATTTCAAATTGCTAAAAATTGGAAAGTAAGTGCCAAATAGGGCAGAAAACATTCTGAGTAAAGGAGAAGCAATATATCCTTTTTCACTCAAAGTTTTCCATCGTTATTTCTTCAGGGTGTCAGAATGTCATTGTATGATGATGAATTAACCCATTACCAAAATTCAATACAAAGAATGTGGAAAATGGAGGAACCTCTAATGTCAAGCAGTTCCTGCATTTTTTATATGGAATTTTACTCAGAAAGAAAGAGAAATTTCAGATTCTATTAGCTTAAAATTGTTGTCTAAAACTTCTTTGAATTTGGATCAGTCTGATTATTTGCCTGTTAATGAGTTAATGCAGTGTTAATTCACTGTAGGTATTCAAACATCCTTGTTGCACCAAGCCAGTGATACAGAGCTTTGTCTTTGAGAAAAACAGAAAGGACTAAAAGAATATCTACTGACAAAAAGAAACATAAAGCCTGGAGTTTCATCTGATGAACAAAGGGATAAGGGTAGTTGTTAAGAAGCTTTACTAACTAGATCCTTAGTGTATGCATGGGATAACTAGTGTCAAACTTTATCAACTTTTTGCACAAGGGAAAAGGCACATTACATCAAAGATGCCTAATGCCTTCAATACAAATATTTCTGAGCAACCAGTGGTATTGACATGTATATGTGTTGCAAAATAAACAAAATAATTTACTACATACAAAACATTCTGTCCCTCACCATGCGTTTAGATTGGTGATTTTTCAATAAGATTAATTGGTCTAAGATAAAAGAGTGACCACAAACTATTTTGTTGGAATGGGGTTTTACGCCGCTTTCCACAATCTTTCAGTTATATCGCGGCGGCTGGAGCACCTAACAATGGAATCCTGGTATTTCTCACACCAGTTCTACCATTACATCCTTTCCTAGCCTCCAGCTGCTATCCCACATAGGTCTACGGTTATCGACCCATTGGTGAGAGACAAATAGTCAGTAAGGATGAGTGCCGCCGTCGGGGATCGAACCCTGGACCTCTAGATTGACAGTCCGACGCGCTACTAACTGTGCTATGACGGCGGCTGACCACAAACTAACCAATTTATTACTGTAAAAAACTCTTTGCAGTCAGTACTCATATGAATAACTAGACTGGTTGTCCAATGGTAACTTCGGTCAAGCACCCAAAATTTTACCTCAACCATGACCTTCACCCTGTCTGTACAAATGCTTCAAATGGCATATCTACTAATAATGGAGAATAATTGTGCAAATTTGCATTGAAATCTTTCCATAAATATGATAGTTTAAAGTCTAAGCTAAACTTTTACCTTTGTGATCTTGACTTTGGACCTAACTTAACAAATGTTACAAATAGCACATCTACCTTAGATGGAGAACAATTGTGTACAATTACTTCAATGTTATTTAAAATTCCCCCATTAATGTAGTTGTAATGGTCCAGATAAACTCTGTGGGACAACCAAATTCACACAGGCAGTAAGGCACAAACAAGGTTTTGTCATTGTGACAATGCCATTCTCACTGGAAGCGTTCACAATAAAAATCCCAGAGAAATATATCGCTGGTGCACTAATAGCAAAAAGTTATTCAAGATGTTTCTGTATTTTGGACAGTAAAGCTGAAAATGTGTGTCAACATGAGTATGTAATTTTAAGCAAAAGATGTGTTGAATGTAGCTGAAAAAGAGAACTGCAAAACTTAATGTTGCATTTAAGCATGTGAAAGTTATTAGATCGTTGTACATTATGAATTGACTGTAAATTGGTAATAAATAGAAGACATGAAGTATATCAATCTCAGACTCATCTAAATTGAAGGATGTTGCAGACAAACTTTTCAAGTAACTGAAATTCAAAGAAACAAGCAATTTCTTCATTGACCGCAATGTTTTTCCAAAGCTTTTCTTGTGGAGTATAAAGAAAGGGAATTTGTGTAGAAATTGGTTAAATAAAATATGTAAAACTGCATTTTGTTCAAATCTTGTAAAGATAATGAAACCTTGATTTTTTTATACTGTTGCCTGCAGAAATGCAATCAAAGAATCATATTAAGTAAATGTTTTCATTGGTATTAAACATATGCGCCATGAAAATGACAAATTTACCCTATAGTTTAGGAGAAAATTACAGATGAATGCATAGGGGGATGCATGCACTAAGGACACATCGTCATGAAAAGTCCTGCTGGCCAAAAAAAAGGCTAGTGGTGCTGAAAGTCTGCCCTATCTGTGTATTGAAAGAAAAGCTATTTATGTAACTTAATAGCCTCAGAACTACCAGTCAAGTAGAAAGGACTGACAAGAGTTATCTTTAACCCATTACCAGGTGAGAACATTTTAGAAAAAAGTTGAAAAAGTTTTTAGCTGATGGAATTTTGAAATATTTGTGCTTGAGGTAGAAATCATTGTGGTTAATGAAGAAATTACCTAAAACAAGCAATTTCTTCATTTTCCAAAATGTTTTTCAAAGTTTATTTCTTGAGGGGGTAAAAAGTGTCATCGTTTGGGATTGGGTTAAGCAACAAAATCTTTTACACATGTACTCATCTAATCCAAAATTTCACAAAATCTAAATGAATTGTTGGAATTGTGGCAGTACTTACTATTCATTACTATCAAAATAAAGCTTAGGAAGTAGCTGGATACTCAAAAACAAGATTTTTATAAATAGTTTGCATGCAGGTAGGCTAACGTTTAACTTTTCTGCTATTTTTCCAAGGTGTCAACAGAGAGTAATAGAATAATTATCAGAAAGCTTATGACTTAACTATACAATGCAACATTTGACACCCTAAAGAAAAATTCTTAAGGAAAGCTTTGTTGGAAATGTGCTTATAAAAAAATTCTTTCCTTCTCATAATTTCTACTTACATATAAGACACTAATTTTGATACCATGAGATACTTTTTTAATATTCTATCCACTTGGATCAGTTTAGAATTTTGTTAACTTATAATTTGATAATGAAATGAATGCATACCCATAATTTTTCCTGGATTTGGACTCGAATAATCCCAGCTCTCGGTATTGTTCACTTTAACATTCAACTCTGGGGCCTGCAATGTTTTTTAACCCATTACAAGGTGACAAAATGCTAGACTGATCAAAATTGAAAGAACTTGCAGACAACAATTTAAAAATGTTGAAATTTGAGATTTTCAAAACTTTCAATGTAGATTACATTGTGGAAAATGAAGAAATTATTTCTTTCAAGCAATTTATTCATTTTCCTCAATGTTTTCTCAATTGTTTGTCTTGAGTGGTGCAAAAAAGCATCAGTGTGTGGGCATTGGTTAACATAAATAACAAGTAACTAATCTTCTCTTGATATAGGAATAACCCTGTGTTATGGTGGTATGGAAAATAAGACCTGTTTATGGGAAGTGCAAAAAGTATAAACCCAGACAAAGCAGCACAGACTACACAGGTTGACCAGATTTTAAACTTTAACCGATTCCCACAGTGAAATTCTAGATACGTCCAAATGGAAACAAGTTGCAGATGACAATTTCAAATTGTTGAAATTTTAAAAATCTTTGTCTCTCTGGGTAGAAAATAATGTTATAAATACAGAAAATACTTTTTGTACATACTTTTAATCTAGAGTAGTCATTTAACCTTTCTTTGCAAATTTCCTGGATATTTTAGATAGTTGCTCTACAGAAATACCATTTGTCAGTGCAGAGCTCTAGATATGGGTTGCAATTTCAAGGTTAAAGAGTTAGATTTTTTTACTTTGTCCTTCAAACCCCATGTTGTGGGTACTCGCCTGAAATTCCTGGTCAAGACTATTCCAATGAGAACAAACAAAATAGGGTTAGGATTAGAAATAACTTCATCAAAAGCTCGGATAGAAATTGCCTTGCCAAAGACTTGTGGCCTGTTTTGGAATCCCTAAGGTGACTACGTCTAAGGGGCAGAAAGTATTTAACCAGAACACTGATTGATTAGTGTTTTACTGTGCATCAACATATTAGGTTGCATGGATTTTACATTCATTTTTTGAAATAAAACACTAGCATATTCTGAATCCATGTTTCAAGTATCACTCAAAAACCAAATCCCAAGATGGTTCCTTTTTGTGTGCAGTACACATCTGTAAAATGTATGCAACACAAACCTTACCTTAGCATATTCAATACGTAATGTACAGCAGCCAGAGTAAATGTCACACCCATGGAGTTGTTCTCTCGCTTTCCTTGCTGACTCTGCGCTATCAAATGTGGATTAAATTAAGGAGAATTGACCGTATTCTTACTTGGTTGATAACTAGAAAAGTAACAACAATTTAGTATCTTTATTGGATAAAAAGAACTTGATTTATAAAACACTTGTTTTTCAAAATGTTTTGTCTCAAATCAAAAGACAAACCCTTGAATGTGAAGCCAGTTACATATTTGACTGATCGAAGATTTTCATTTTATTTGAACCAGCAATTTATATTTACAGTCCTGAAACAGAATGCCAATTTACAAACTTGACTAAATGAGCAGCTTATAGATGTAACATTAACCCATTACCACACAATTTCATTTTTTGAAGCAAAACATAGTTATGGAAAACGTTGTGAGCAAAGGAAAAATTTGCTTTTCTACCTTAAGCAAGCTTCTAAATGTCTTCTGCATGTTCTTTAAATAAGATCAGTCTAAATGGTATTATTAGCAACCTATTACCCCTACAATCCCATAAACTGACACCGAAGGATATCGAATTGAAAAAATTATGTAATAAGTTATTTGGTTGAATTAAGATCCCCAATTGACATTAATGGTGGCTATTGGTACCATGTTTAAAATGACACATGAGCTTTAGAAGAATGATAAGCCCAAGTTATACTAATTTAACATTTGACCTTGACCCATAACCCTTGAAGATTCCCCTAAATTTGTTTCCAATTGCATTGAATGTACTAATGATGCAGGACAACTGTGTCAAGTTATTCAAAGATCATTCATGAATGTTGGAGTAATGCTACAGACAAGCTCAATTTTAATGTTTGACCTTAGACTGTAAAAAAAAAAAAATGTTTCAAATTGAACATCTACTCATGATGGAGAATGACTGTGCCAAATCATTTTAAAATCCATAGATAAATGTAGCAGTAAAGCCCAGAACAAGCTCTTTCTGATGCTACGTGGATGGAAGGAAGGACAGACAGACAAATAAACAATATCTCTCTGCCTACTAGCCAATTTTACTGCATTCTTGGTGTCTTTTTACCACACAAAGGATATTGAACCATAGATTGGACAAACTGCTTTTTAAAGATGACAATTTTCTCTACTCTTCCATGAGGACTACAGATAGTGTGCATCACATCCTGAAATATATGAGACAAATAGGATATGTCACAAAATTTCCTTTGAGACACATAGGATCTATCTTCGGTATTCCTTTCATATTTCCTTTCATACATAAAGAGTCCATTGTGAAACATAAACAAATCACCGAGCTCCAATGGTAAGTTTGTCCAAGATATTAAACAGCATAATTTTGCAACAGCAGCCCCATATGCCAACACTGGACTTTTTAAGTCCTTGATAGTGGATAAAACTTCTTAGTCGAAAAAAGGGTCCTTATTCATTCAAACATGCATTTAGTTATTCCCTTCTTGGCATAGAATGCTTTTTTGATAGTAAATATATATTCCAAGTTTCAAGTGAGAGTGTTCAATAGGACAAGAGGTATAACGGATGTCAAAGTTCTTCTAAATTGAAGAAGGGGCATAATTTATTAAAAAAATGCACTTAGAGTTCCCCCCTGTTGATACATTTTCCTCTCTTGATAGTTAACATATATTCAGAGTTTCAATAGAATGTTTTATGTAATACCATCGATATCATAAAATGACAAAAATTTCAGATGACGACTTAAAAATGTTTTGTTGACAATCTAAATGTCTTAACTACATGTTGAATAATTTGTAGTTACTACATATAAGTTCCCTCACCAAAAAAAGGTTTCTCATAATGACCAATGTGTGAGTTCAAAGATAACTTCCGGTCTAAATGCCATATTTGATTGGTCAATTGATTCTTTGATTGACAGCTGGAATCCATCAATTGATACATTTCTCTCTTATCATATAGTCCCATTTAACCCTTTCCTGTTTTTTGCAATTTTAGACTGGTCCAAATTCAAAGATTTGCAGACAACAATTTCAAGTAGAACTTATTTGAATGATAATCATTCAGTATGGTAGAAAATATTGTGGAACAAGGTGCCAAATTGTCACAAGATACGCCCGTCACACTGCTTAATATTAACTGGGGGTTTGAATAGAACTGAGGTTATTTTGAATGAATTTTTTTTGTCAAACTAAGTATGAAAAACAAAAAAGGGCAATAACTCAAAAAATAGGCTAGGTAGAGTTATGGTTCTTTACACTGCACTCCCACTTGGTGAGATCTATCCATCCATGAAATTTCATGATTCTAGCTATTATACTTTTAGAGATATACTCCGGACAAGATTCAAGTATGAAAAACAACAAAGGGCAATAACTCAAAAAATAGGCCAGATATAGTTATGGTTCTTATGCCCTGCATTCCCACTTGGTGAGCTCTATCCATCTATGAAGTTTCATGATTCTAGCTATAATACTTTTAGAGATATACTCTGGACAAGATTCAAGTATGAAAATCAACAAAGGGCAATAACTCAAAAATAGACCAAGTAGAGTTATGGTTTTTGTACACTGCACTTCCACTTGGTGAGCTCTATCCATCCATGAAATTTCATGATTCTAGCTATTATACTTTTAGAGATATACTCCGGACAAGATTCAAGTATGAAAAACAACAAAGGGAAATAACTCAAAAAATAGGCTAGGTAGAGTTATGGTTCTTGTACACTGCACTCCCACTTGGTGAGCTCTATCCATCCATGAAATTTCATGATTCTAGCTATTATACTTTTAGAGATATACTCCGGACAAGATTCAAGTATGAAAAACAACAAAGGGCAATAACTTAAAAAATAGACCAGGTAGAGTTATGGTTCTTGTGCACTGCACTCCCACTTGGTGAGCTCTTTCCATCCATGTAATTTTCATGATTCTAGCTATTATACTTTTAGAGATATACTCCAGACAAGATTCAAGTATGAAAAACAACAAAAGGCAATAACTCAAAAAATAGACCAGGTAGAGTTATGGTTCTTGTGCACTGCACTCCCCCTTGTTGAGATCTATACACCCATAAAGTTTCATGATCCTAGCTATAATACTTTTAGAGATATACTCCGGACAAGATTCAAGTATGAAAAACAACAAAGGGCAATAACTCAAAAAATAGGCCAGGTAGAGTTATGATTCTTGTGCACTGCACTCCCCCTTGGTGAGATATATACACCCATAAAGTTTCATGATCCTAGCTATTATACTTTAAGAGATATACTCCGGACAAGATTCAAGTATGAAAAACAACAAAGGGCAATAACTCAAAAAATAGACCAGGTAGAGTTATGGTTCTTGTGCACTGCACTCCCCCTTGGTGAGATCTATACACCCATAAAGTTTCATGATCCTAACTATAATACTTTTTGAGATATACTCCGGACAAGATTCAAGTATGAAAAACAACAAAGGGCAATAACTCAAAAAATAGGCTAGGTAGAGTTATGGTTCTTGTGCACTGCACTCCCCCTTGGTGAGATCTATACACCCATAAAGTTTCATGATCCTAGCTATAATACTTTTAGAGATATACTCCGGACAAGATTCAAGTATGAAAAACAACAAAGGGCAATAACTCAAAAAATAGGCCAGGTAGAGTTATGGTTCTTGTGCACTGCACTCCGTATTGATGTGAAGAATATAACTGCCAAGTTTAAAGTCAATCGGACTTACGGTGACAGAGTTATGCTCCGGACAAAGAAGTGGACACCGCCCGGACGCCCGGACGACCGGACAACCGGACGCCCGGACACCACGGGTGATCCCATAATACGTCCTGTCTTCGACGGGCGTATAAAAAGAAGAAATTGCTTGTGACAAGCAATTTCTTCTTTTTCCACAATGTTTCCTCAAGCATAAAAACAAGGGGACGTAAAAACAGGGATTACACAGGAAAGGGTTAATGAAACAAGTCATTAGTGAACAGTATCATGGGCTGAGGGTTGACTTATTAACTTGTTTTGTAATACATGTATTTGTCCTATCCCTGGCCAGCAATTTGTCAATTGTTTTATAACAAGAACAAACACAGGACAAGTATACTTACAACAGTGATCGGATACTGGGCATTGACTACTGTAAACAACAATATGTTGTGTGGACCAGACGGACCTTTATTGTAACTTTCATCTGTCTGTCTGAAATTAAAAGTGTATTATTAAAACTGCATGTATCTACCGTTTATTTACTAGATCACCATCTTACATATTTTTTGTAAATATCTAATACTTGTGATAAGCAATTTTTTCATTGTCCACAGTGTGTTCTACCCTAAAAGACAAAGAACTTTAAAATTGAATCAACTCCAAGTTGTCACCTTCAACTTGTTTCCATTTGGATCAGTCTAAATTTTAGTCATGTGGTAATGGATTAATAGCAATTTATTGCTTATTTACAAATGACTCTCTTTATAACTATTAATTCTTAATTAGTTCTCACAAACAACAGAACTAATTGTTACATCTAAAATCAACCTTCTGTTATTTTTAACATATAGACTGAAAATTGGTATTGCAATTCAAAGGATTCAACTGTATTAAAGAGAGATTTGTCTCATGCAAAACACATGTACTATTAATGAACTTACTGGCCCCTTTGGATTTTAGAGCTCGTAGAAAAGTTAGCAAATATCTGATAGTCACCCACAGTGAGTCTGTTTGTCTGAAATTTAAAGAGGCTATTTGTTTGAAATTGGTGTACGATAAGTTCATTTTTTTTATTGAGTGAACAATAAAAGCTAGCCATTTAAATTTATTCTCACAAGTCAAAAATTCAATTTTCCTGCTTACCCAATAAAATTTAAAGATCTTCTGTAACAAACACTTTCAATACATGTACTATCATAAACTATGACCATCAAAACATGAAATAAACCAAAAAAAATCATATATATAAATTGAGAGTCATGTTTCAGCTTAGTTCAAGCAGGTATTAACATTTGACGTTTACTTGTAATTTTAAATTATCTAAAACAAAATTCATATGGTAAACCTACACAAATTAAGAACAATTTTGTCAAATTATTAAGAAATCCATCCATACATAAGAGAAGTTTAGATATGCAGAGTCGCTGCCCAAATCAAACTCCCTATGATTATGGTCATTTGTTAAAAAATAGAGATTTGAAAGTAACAATTAGTGTGCAAGCCTTTTTAACTTGGTATAAGAGAGAGTTAAACTATAACTTACATTAGCATAATTTACACAGGCTCTTGAACTGCTTATATCCTGAAAGAGATTTAATCCATTCCCACTAAATCCTTGTTTCACAATCCAAAGAAAAATACTTGTAAAACCATTGTGAACAATGAAGAAACTGCTTACAACCAGCAGATTCTTCATTTTTCAAAATATTTTCTACTCAAACCCCACCCCCCAGATATGTTAAAGGCATAAATTTGAAATTGTTATCTACAACACCCATCAATTTGGACCAGTCTAATATTTTGTCTTCCAGATGGGTTTAACTGTTACCAGATGACAGAGCTCTAATTCTAATCAACATAAAATACAGGCAACAATTCAACCCTTTACCAGTCAAAATTTTAATCAGAGAAGTTGCAGATGCACCTTATAGTAAATGAAAAATGATTTACTGATTAATTGTATATGGTTTAACATCATTTTAACAGCATTTGAGTTAAACAGCAGAGGGACGATGCATCATAACATGGCTTTCTGTCGTACTTCTAAAAATTACAACAATATTCAATCTAGGGCCCAAGCTGCTCGATTCATTTAGGCTTTTTATTGGTTTTGAGAGCAAATGACGCATGGCAGAGCAAATTAAGTCGAATTATGGAAAGAATGTTGGCAACTGGTTTCAAATTACCAACCAATGTCATGTTACTGACTTGGCTGGCCTGGCATAAAAATTGAATGGAAGTACATTTATTATATACCTATAAAAGATATGGAATAAAACCTGGCTGTCAAATACAACTCGACAGAAAAAAAAAAAATATTCGGCGTGTAGCAAAAAACCGTATTCGTCGAGTACCTTTAAACACTGACTTCTTTTTTGTGTATTGACGTTCCGGTTTTTTTTGAAAGTTGGTTATTTCTTAGCCATTTAAGCGAATTTTCTTAATGTCATTTCCTAAAAGGTATATAATAAAAGGAATATTACAACAGTGTGTTTTTCTATTTGTTGTTATCGTGTTCTCAAATCGTGTGTCATCTAATAAAAAATACCTACACACGATTCTCGAACACGATAACAACGCATAGAAAAACACACTGTTGTAATATTCCCTATATATTGACCATATGGACATACGTACCCTGAACTCAACTAAGGCTTGATGTCTTTTTGGCATTGGAAGAACATAGCTGAAAAATAAATGTTTGACATTAGTTTACTGATTCTGGCATTTTCCTGCACTTTTTCGATAAAAACTTTGAGTAAGCATTGTTATTAATGACAAAATTGCTAATAAGAAGTAATTCCTTCATTTAAAATAATTTCTTCCCTGAAAGACTAGGATTTAACTTTTCCATCAATTTGAAATTGTTGTCTACAAATTCTTACGAATTGGAACAACCAGATTAAAATAATGGGTTAACAGGTTATGACTTTATTATATTACATGTATTATATGTGATAAACTCATAAAAATAACCTTGTTAAGATTACTCTCTAATGACTACCAACAGAATGTTATTTAGAATATATGAACATTTTCAATACCAAATTTCAGGGCTTTTTTTCTAGAAACTTGCCTGTTCGATTTTGGAAATTTTTGCGCAGTTTTCAGATGAATTGGGAAACATAAGTTTAATAAAAGAAAGTAATAAAAGTAAGATTCATGCATCATTTTCAAGATTCAATGATAAATAACCATATCTAAGGGTCTTATCAGTAATAAAATGAATAGAATATTAAACAAAACAAATTTTCAAGTAAATAAATCCATATAATGCAAAAATAAGCTGTAATTTTGGGAAATTTCTCTGCCACAAGTGGGGAAAAAAAGAGCCCTTTTTGAATACGGAAGTAGCCTTTTATAGGCCCCTGTTAAAGAACAAAAAAAAAACCTGAATTTAAACAATTCATATATAACCCATTCAAATATAATGTGAAGTATAGAACCCATTCAAATATAATGTGAAGACAAGATTTACACTTACTCAACCTGTCCGAAATGACGAACTGATGCAACTATGTCATCTTCATTAGCATAATCTGGCAGTCCCCGAATGTGAATTACTTTTGATGGTGCAATGTCTTGTATGTCATTGTACTGAAAAGAAACACAAATTTCAAATAAACTGTTTTGGAACAGAACAAACCTTAAACCATTACCAGATGTCAAAATTTTAGACTAGTCAAAATAGAGAGAAGTTCTAAGTGCATGTTAATTGAAAAATATATGCAAAAATAGAGTAGAAATATTGTCTGACAAGGAGGAATTGTTATCAAATGTTATTAAATGAGTTTAATGCCGCTTGGAATAATCTTCAGTAATTTCAAGGATATCATTAACTGGTACTAAGCTGGGGCCCTGAAACATCAAGCTATGTTCAACGGGGACAACTTTTGTTGTCAGGTGATAACATTTGGTCTTGTGCACGCACCAGTCTAAATTAGGTCATAATTTAAGGCTCCTAACAGGGAATTTTATAACTGATTTTACTCAGATAAATCATCTATATTAATTGGTTGAGATTTTTATCGTTTTTCATGTTATTTCAGCGTTCAATCTAGCTTTGTATCAAAGGGGGTCCAATGGGCCCATGGTCCTTGGTCAAGGGGGTCATGTGATACAAATACATAGACAAACTATTGAATTACAAGGTTTTAAATGTAACAAACCAAAACAATTTGATAATAAATATATTGTTTTGAACAAAATAAATCTACTAGAAAAAGTTAAGACATTATTTCCATGACTTCATTCAGAGAAGTCTTATTGAATGTGTGATTGAAGTGTGCCATTTCGGCCCAGGCTTCATTTTGAAGGGGGTTATTTTGGATTTTAGAGGGTCATTTTAGCCATGGCCCCCTCTAGATTGAACACTGTTATTTCCTGTATATGTTTTGTTTAGATGTGTAGATCCGTCACATCAGCAGAATATATTTTTATTTCCAGACGATAAAGAGAATGTGTTAGGAATTTTCAGGGTGCCCGTAACGTACTGCAGTAGGTAACTCATGTACAATGACATCGGTTCACGGAAAAATCTTACACCAAGACATGCATGAATGTACAGAAAATTAAATGAACGTAGAAACAAGTGCCATTACATGTGTGTGCTTGTAAAATTATTAGCGTATAAAACGAGAAACTCTACATGCGTGTTTTTTCCTAAAACCAAAAAATTGTAAGCAAAGAAGAACAAAATCGCATTGGGAGCAAGTGATTTCCATTTCATGCGTCGGGAACAATCGCTTCTTTTTCATCTAGAGAATGGGGGAACCAGCAGTTGGAAAAGTTCGTATAATGAGGATCCTGATGGCCTCACCATTTTGTTTTGAAATAAGTCCAAAGTTGCAATATTTTTCAAACAAAACGCAAGATATTTATGTTTTTGGAAAGAAACTAACAAGAATTCATACCATAGAGTTTGATTTTGAAATTGGTTTCTCTCGTAAGTTCCGTTGTACATGTTTGTTGGACCCGACAAAATGGAGCTGTTTATTCAACATTGTAGTTTTGTTTTACCTACGTAATTTGCTGTCTGCAAAATGTGATAACAAAACCTATTCTATATCTCCACAAATGGTGACCTTTAAACAGTTATGAGGCCATTTGATATTTTCTGTACCAGAATCATTTCAATTCCAGAGTTTGAGCTAACAATGAGCTAACATGCCTGGTATGGCCTGCTCCAAAATGCCATCCCCACACTTGTAATTAAATTGTTGGAGTTGTTTAGCAATCACTCTCATATCCCATTCAACCTTTCTAAATCCAATAGTTAAGAAAAAATTAATTGTCATAAATCAACTTTTCAAAAACAGTTTGCTATCCTTCAGTGTTTCCGCCAGAGGGCGTTTTCTGTGTTTTAGACGCAAAAAAATCGTCAGCGACGCCACAAAGTGTTTTTTTTATGATGCAACCTAATTTGAATTGGAAATATAAATTTTGTATGATGTGTTTGATGGTACTGAAAGATCTTTGAGCTAAACTGTACAAAACAAGTTCCTTCTACTGCCAGGGAACAGCTTAAATTTGAGTGTTGCGGAAATCTGTCAACCCTGTTGTTGTTGTTCTATTTATACAACTTGTTTATTTTCTGCTTCCTGAGCCAAGTATAATTATATGTAGAAAACCCCGGAAAACGAACTTTTATTGGGATTATAATTTTTTTCTTTTTTTAAAATCGTTGTAATGGAAGCAATCATTTTGAATTACATTTCGAGTCAAGTTAAATTAAACTTAACGTTAAAACTGTGCCATCAATAATTTTCCTTCTACAGGTATTCCTTCATCTTTCAACTAAACTTTTTTGTAAGGGTAACCTGGACGCTTTTGTATACAGACGACAAATTATGTAATTATGGCAGACAAACCGAAACCAAAATAGGCTAGCAGATTTTTTTTTGCTGTCCCCAAATCTGATGAAAGTTCTAGCACTAGTAAAGATTTGACAAATGTGATTATAATTTGTTTATTTCTTTTAATTCAAGTGATTTGATCATTCTGTCCATAAAAACTCTTTTAGAACAATTGTTTGAAAGCTTGATTTAGTCATTTAAATATTGACCATCTAAAATTCTAAATTACCCCCAGAAATGTAGACAGGGGGTCACAAATGACCATCAAAAAATTGATCCTGGCAGAAACACTGATCCTTCTCTCTAAATTTATCTGAAACTTGCACATGACATGTGGCACTTATCTACGGATTATCAACAAAGTATATAACCAAAACATTGTCATTTGGTAAAGGGTACAGATTCGTATGGTGTACCCTTAACTTTGAAAGTAAAGGGTACACTGGACCCCAAGATTTTTCTTTGTACCCCGATTTCAAAACCTAAGGGGTACACATACCCCCAACATGAAAACCAAGTGGGCACACTGATTTTAAGTAAATAGATATGCAAGGTTGATAATTAAGAATAAATAAAGACTTACACTCACAGGGTTTTCATTAATAACCTATTGCCGATCTAAAACATCCCTTGAAATCAACTTTTGATCGGTTGTTTTAGCCGGAATTTATAAATGTCAGTCAAGTTTTGTTTACAAAATAAAACTTTAATGCCATAGAAGTTTTACCGCGACACCGGTGAGATTTTACCCCACCACCTGTTTATTTACCGCGAAACCCGTCTAATTTGCGTATCCATGTTACGAGGCCTATCATTGGATACTTTAAACCAGTCATCCAATCATATACAATGATACGAAATTGATTTCACATGTTGGTAAACATGGACGCCAAACTAAAAAGAAAAAAGTCTCTACTGAATACAATCGTGGTTTCTTCGACTTTGCATTAAAAAAGACGATGATTTCAATAAGAATGATTTGACATATAATAATTTATGAGCTTTTAAGCATATAGTTTTGCGTTTTAGCGTAATTTGGGTCAATTAATGCGTCTTATAGACGGTGACCGGTCAACTCGACCCATCGGAAAGTCGGCCCAACGTACATCTCGGCCCCAATTTTATTTCGTGTAAAATAAATTTGATATTGATTATTTATTAAGTATAATTATTACAAACAGGGTTTTCCCTTGACTTTCAAAACAGGGGGTCATTTTGCCTCAATATGACCCCTATCAAATAAGAAAAAGAAGGCTGTCTAGCTATTTTAGGGGTCATTTCTGAAAAATGAGGGTCCAAATTCAAAGAAGGAGAGGGTCATGGAAAACCCTGTACAAATACAAAAATATTCAAAATTATTCATTTGTGAGGAAATTTAAGTATGCATCAGCGGCCGATTTAAAAGTAAATTGAAATTTAACAGTCATTCAAATTGATATTATTCAAGCAATAATTCAATATAATAATAATAAAAGCACAAAATAATGTATTTGGAAAAAAATAAAGATATACATGGTAAGGTTATACTGTCTCATTTGTACAAAACTAAAACATACTCTGAGAATTATGATATATAAGAAAATCTGCAATGTAAAACACTAAGGAGAGCTCTCCAAATGGATTGAGAAATACCTTAATTCTTTTTCGGCCGGGGGGGCTTCGCCCCCCCTGGGCCCCCTACCAGGGTTGTTGCTCTGGTCCTACAAGGGGGCCTTAGACGGCCCCCCTTAACCCCCGGCCCATCTGTTGGTTTCCAAAATATATCTGTTGTTCCAATACTTATTGAAAACCCGGACTCAGGTTGAATGTGAGTTTTCTCTAGCTAAAGTTACAATCATCAATTACATCTGAGAAGTTTGATTTGTCTAATTAAGCTCAGTTTTATTTATTCACAAAACATAATGGTTCAATCTTAGTGCCTAAATGTTACAGCAGAAGTAATATTTGTATCCCTTTGAAGGCCCGAACTGATTACCGTGATACTATCTATCTACCTATTTATATTGCCTAACTCCCCTTTCGGGTATTACTGGCAGGTAATACACTCACAATCCAGATGTTTTCACGTCCCTGAAAGAGAGGCAGTGGCTGAATCCCGCTGCTACCCACTTTTACAGCTGGGTAGACTGGGGCTGGCTATTAAGTGTCTTGCCCGTGAACACACCTCGAACCCGTGACCTTCAGATCACGAGTCAAGCACCTATACCACTCGGCCAATGTGGCAGTCTACTTAGGTGATACTTAGATAATTTCTGTGACAACCGTCAATACATGAGTTTTAATGGCACTTGAGGCTTCCATTTAGTAGTTTTCATGTGAATTGATTCTTATATCAATTTTGTTGAAGACACAAAGAATTGATATACATCTACACAGTACTATCTTTATTCATTTCAATTGCATGATGATAAAGAATCACAGGTTTAATATTGCCGTGAAATCAGGATGACCAAGGCAACATGTACCCCCTAATTGAAAACCAAGAGGGTATTCGGCTTTGCAACAAGATGAAGGCGGAAAAATATGACTTGTGAAACCATATGACGTCGGTGAATAAAATTCAGAAAAGGGGGAACATCAAAAATATGTAGTACACAAAAGCGCGATTATTGCTTACACATTTGAGTTTACATAAAAAAGACGCAGGCCCTACTTAATATGACAAATACTTAATTCAGCTTTTAATGTCTAAAAACTTTTCATCGAAATCTTAATCAAATATCTTTTAAATTTACGCACTCCTTTTGCTCCTTCGTCCATCTTTTGTCTTTTGGAAATGTGACCATCATACCCGGACGCCATTTTTGATAAGGCTTAAATAGACTGGGAGGTTTTGTTTTTTCTGACATTAGACTATAAGTTTGCGAGATTTTAGAAACCAAGGTTTACAATATCCAGCAATAGTTTAAGTCGACAAACTTATCGACTTTAGGACTACCGAAGCTGTTTAAATCTTTTCGATGTGATTGCAATTAGGGTAAAAAAAGGCTCAGAGACAAAAAAAGCCTAGCGTACAAATAGGTTCAGTGTCAAAAAGTCCCGGTCACGAGTCAAGCCCTGGGCTGACCATCCCAACTAACACAACTAATTATCTTTCGGATGAGTCGTTAAACCTAGGCCCGTCTGACGGTGTTATCCACCGAGCAAGTTAAAGAACCAGGCGGGGCTCTCAGTAGTTTCGTCCGGTATCCTTGCACTATCCCCGTAACAACTAATCGTCTTGGGGCGTCGCTCATATTGGCTTGTGCTACGGTAGCGATGATAAATAATCGGAAATACATACAAGTCCCGGTCCAAAAAGGCCAAGTCTAGAAGGGCCAACTGTCAATAGTGACCAGAAATGTGCAGTCCAAAGGCCGATGTGAAAGATATAGCGAGTCAAAATGTTCTTGTATTTTACTCAACTGTAACACATGCAAGAAATGTAAGTTAAGAAGTGCATGTGTTTCATGCACTTGCTTAAATAATCCTTTGTTAGACAACAATGATACTCTACAACATAGAAAGACTTATCAACATTATATTAACAACAAGATGATTTTTCAAAACACTACTCATATCGTCTTCGGTTTCTCATAAATTGACCAATCGCGGGGACCATGATCAAAGAATCGACCGAACCATCAACTTATTTATTTAGTCCTTAATTGAGCTTTGAACTCCAACACTAGTCAACATTTGTGTGAGACATTCTTGTTGGCTTAACGACTTAAACGTCATAACTACGATTATACAACGTTTAGACCGCCAACCAACCAATTCACCTTTTTCGTTACATTCTATTGGATGATAAAATTGACAAAATAATGCCGTTTAACCCATTCCAACACAGCAAACTTTTTTAAACTGGTCCAAATTGAAAGAAGCCGCAGACAACAATTTCAAGTTGATGGAATTTTTAATTTTTTTCGTCTTTTTGGATAGAAAACATTGTGGATGATGAAGAAATTGCTTGATACAAGCAATTTCTTCATTTTCCACAATGTTTTCCAAAGCTTTTTTCTCGATCCCTCCTTTTACGCCCCAAAGAAAAAACGGGTTTGGAAAACGTTGTGGAAAATAAAGAAATTGCTTGTATTAAGCAATTTCTTCATTATAAACAATGTTTTCTATCCAAAAAAGGACGAAAAATCTTAAGTTTCATCAACTTGATATAGTCGTCTGCAGCTTTTTTTTCAATTTAAACCAGTGTAAAATATTGCTGTGTGGGAATTAGTTAATGGCTTTCATATAAGGACAGCGGCGTTAGTGGTGTCGCATATTTATGTTCTGGTCCAGCTCTACTGAGGGCCGGTTTAAAAGCCTTTTACACTGGTTTGCATTTGGCAGGTTCCACTGGACGTTGGTGTTTATATAGAGGGGTTGGTTATTTTGGAGTGCTTTGCCTATGAACATGACTATGCGGCTTTAGTACTGTTCAAATCATAAACGGAACACACTCGGTCATTCTCGTAATCTTTGGGCAGACATCGGACGTGTAACACTATCAGGCGGAGCATTTATTCGTCACAACTCGGCCGATTCCGTACCTACACCTTGATCGGAGACATCGGAGATCGCTCGAGGATTGCGGAATGGCGGAGCATTATGTAGCAAATCGGTGCATTTTTTAGCCGGAAATAGTGTAGGAAAGCGTAGTACGTAATCTCGGTAAACCCGGGTGGTTTGGAAGTCTCAAAATTGCCGAAAACTTTGTTTCTTTTTTGTTTTATGTTTTGCCCTATTTTGCTCTGGTATCAAATTCCCTTTTAAGACCGGGCAAAACATATATAAATGATTGCTTCGGTTACATGCGTAAATTGATAAAGGATTCCCACTCAGTCCTATGTTTTTGGTACTCATTGAGAAAAATTAATTAATTTTCCTGAAGCCAATTTTCTTCTAAAAATGGGATTTTGATTATTGTCGCTTAATGGAAGTGGTTGCTTAATAGAAGCGGTTGCTCGAGCAAGCTCGACAGTATAATCAAATTTATTTGAATTTCACCATGAATATGAAATAGACGCAATTAGGCTGCAGAGGAGGGTTCAAACGACCCCCCTCTAAATTCGACACTGCGTTGGTAGTGACATATCAGTAGTAAGATCTGCCATTGAATACGAAACTACGATCTGGATCCAGATCATAACTTCGTATTACATGGCATATCTTACCTCTGATATGTATGCTGTTTTCAAGTATGATTATGCTACTTCAGTATAGCAAGACTAGAGTTGGGTGAGTTTGCGATTATTGTAATATGCTTGTTCCATTTTAGATCGTAAGATATTTGTGGTCCAATGTATGAATTCTCTTGAACTTCTTGTAGCATGTAATTACTCTGTTCATAAAATATTGATGATTTCTGGTTGATAGACAGTATATAGCATTTTTCAGCCCGTTCTTCTTTTTTCAAAATGTGGTAACGATGTTTAGGTAGCCAAACAAGAATTTATGTTTTTTGTTGTTACACGTCTATTGGTTGGCACAGAGTTGCAGTAGGTGCACACCATCAAAGTAGGAGAGTGAATGTTTTCAATCAAATGTTTCTTATAATTCTTATACTGAATGGCCATGTTCTTTTAAATTGTTAGATCGTCTATTTTACCTTGTTGCATAGTTTAATATATGTACATGGATGAGACTAAAATAAAGTATAAAATCTGTTTCTGGCCATAGTTATTTATGTAACGCCGTTTGATATATAATTGGAATTTCCCATCAGAGCTCAGATAGCTGAGATATCGTATCCCTCTTTCAGATAATCTGCTGGTCCGAGGCAGCTAGAGCTCAGTGCGCTTGGCTAGCTTACCGTTACTTTGTGGAAATGCTGCACTGGTACTATTTTCGTCCGTTAAGGGTCGGTTATGCTGACTTTGTGTATGCGAAAACAAATCGGGTCCGTTTATTAGATGTTCGACTCACGGTCCATAAATTTTAATGACACCCCATACCGCAGGGATATAATATATATTTTTCAGCTTTGAACGTCCATGATAATTCTACAGTTTAGCCAACCAAGACTGACAGAGACAAAATCTCGAGTTTACATGTAATGGCGAATCGAATCCCCGTTTAAACATCACTTTAGGTAAACAGTGTATGCACATGGCTATCAGTCTTGAGTGGCTACTTTGCTTTTCTCGACAGGGTCATATAAGTTGAATTTGCTTGTATTTCTCCTCTAGGCATTTTATTAAGGAAAGGTCGACACATACCCGTGCCCTGACCTGCGTTCAGCCCGTTTTGCACGTGCAATTTTGCGAAAAAGAAACGTTCGCCAGTATTTTTTCATCCTAAACGAATCTTTGCAAATAATTTGAACCCTCGCGTAGCATCTCCAAACATTTATCTTCACATGCGCGTGAAGCGCAGACAATGAGCAGCCTGGTGTGACAGCCACTCAGGGCATTAACTCTTTCCTTTTATAGACCTGTCCAAATCCATAGGTTTTGCAGACATTTTATTTGTTTGTTTGAATGGGGTTTAACGCCGCTTTCAACAATTTTGAAGTCATATCGCGGCGGCTGGAGCACCTAATAATGGATTTCTGTTAAATATCGCACCAGTACTACTATTACATACTTTCCTAGCCCCCCAACTGCTATCCAGCTGCTAGGTTTACGATTATACAGTTCTGAGATAAAAAATATTTTGGATTTAATTCTAAAAATAAGCATTCAGTAGGGTTGAAAATGGCCTATTGTGAAAAAGAAGAAGTTGTTTGTTACAAGCAATTTCTTCTATTTCTACAATATTTTCTCGATTATAAAATCACGGGGACGTAAAAACCAGGGATTGAACAGGGAATAGTTAAGTATAATATCTGATCGCCTAATTTGTTTGGGTTTTTTTAATGGGTATTTACGCTGCTTTCAACATTCTTTCAGTTATATCGCGGCGGCTGGAGCACCTAACATTGGAATCTTGGTATTTCTCACACCAGTACTACCGTTAAATCCTTTCCTAGCCTCCAGCTGCTATCACACATAGGTCTACGATTATCGACCCATTGGTGAGAGACAATTAGTCGGAAAGGATGAGTGCCGCCGCCGGGGATCGAACCCGGGACCTCTAGAATGACAGTCCGATGCGCTACCAATTACACCATGACGGCTGCTCTGCTCGTCTGAAGAAGCTTTAGATCAGTGTCTATCTGTAGTGCGCATAATAATGAATCTGACTAGACTGTGCGGATACACAGGCTGATCAGATTCTTTACTTTGCCCTAATGCGTAATGATTGGAAACATCATGTAAAGCCTAATTCATAGTTGTAACCCGTGGTGCGTGGAGGGACGAGCGGTAATTCATTGAAACAAATGGCAGTAATTGGCAGTAATAGGCAATGTCAACTACGATGAAAGGATGTGCAAGTATGCAAATTGACGTCTCCATTTTCCTACAAGAAACGTCGTATCTAAGCTGTAGTTATTTGGCGAGGTTTTAGTTGCTAACGAACGAACTAACCAACATTATACGGCGAAAAAAAAATCATTTTATAATTACTGTGGTGGGACATTATTTGACCACATAAATCTAGAACTCTACACACATAGCGTGTCTGTTCGGAATTACAGACACCGAAATTATTGACTGTACGCCTACTACTTTAAAAAAAAAAGTTGCAGACAACTATTAACGTGTGTATAAACTGAAAATAAGTGTAAAACAACGTATCTAAATCATTGCGGGAAAATGATAAATCGCTTGTTACAAGCAATTCCCCATTTTCACACAATGGTTTTCATTGCTAATTTAATAAAGCGCATCAAAATGTGAAATTATTTGATAATATGTGAAATGCCTCGAATGTCACAATACAATTGTCGAAACTTTCGGTCTGACCCCACACTATTCTTTCAATTATAACTTGCATTCGAATGCTCTTTTGGAATCCTCGACGATTCTGTGTATAACTGCCAAGAGTTCCCGAATATAATCGAAAACGAACAATGATGCTAAACCCAGAATATTAATGATTTTGTTGGAGGCATAGACAAAGATCAGCCCGCGTTAACGTGCAGACGTCTGATCTTAATCTAAAAGATCACTTTGATTGACATTTTTGAGGGACCAGAATAGTTTATAGAATTAATTCTCAAAAATATTTTGACTTTGACATTAAGATCTAAAGTGTCATAAGAACCACAACTCATTCCGACACAATGACGCTTTTTGACGCCTCCCAAGAAAATAACTTGGGAAAACATTATTGACTAAGAAGACATTACTTGTTAACATTGCTTGTTAAATTCCACCAACTTCAAATTGTCGTCTGCATATCAAGTTACTTTTCTTCATTTGAATCAGTCTAAAATCTTGTCGCGGGGTAATTGATTAACTAATTCCCACACAATCCCGCTTTTTACACCCCAAAGAAAAAAGCTTCTGGAAAAAGAAGAAGTTGTTTGAAGTAAGCAATTCATTCATTTCCCACAACTATTTCTACCCAATTTTACCAGTTAGCAATTGTCTTCTTATAATTCTGCTAGTTCTTTCAATTTAGACTTGTCTAAACTTTTTTGTCTGGTAATGAATTAATCAGAATGGCAACGGTTAAAAAGTTTGCCTAGCCAACAGTATATGCACTATTTTGCCACCTTTGCAAAACACCCTTCTAATCGCTAACCAATTTCCGTTTAAGTATATAGCATTATAAAGGGATTTTGCAGTTTTCTTTATCGTCGTGTACAAAACTATAACTCGTCACTAAACTTGACATAATGCCTCCGTCGGAACTGTTCAAGATTGGGATATTTCTTCAGAACAGAAGTTGAAATCTAAAGGTTCTTTTCTTGTGTCGCGGCTTTAAAAAACGGCTAAGAAAACAAGCGAACCGTGTTAATTGAACGAAAGGAATGTCAAAAGTCTCCAAAGTCCCGGGCTAGTTCACTGAGGCAGCACGTTATTACCATATAAGGTAAAACCTATCGAAACGTGAACACCGTAATTATATATGTACATAGATCGATAGCATCAGTCTCTTAATTCGCTTCACCCGTGATCTTCACTTACTTCGAAATAAAAGGTAAGCAATTTCTTTTTATGTAATTGATACTTTCTTAGAAATTTTACAGCCTCTGTAACGCGTTTCAATTGGCTGTTGTATTACCATGGAAAAGCGTTTAGCATATTTTGAGAAGGACCGATCCTATAAGCAGATAAGAACTAAGAAATTTTCTGTACTTTTAAAAGACTGTCTACTGCCCCTATTCCTATACGGGCTTGTTAATGTTAGGAATTTCTACATGCCGATCTACAAATTATTTCTTCGATTCCTGTTCTATATATTATTTCTTCTGTTCTGTTCTGTTCTATAGCAGCGAACCTAAGTGGGATAGCAGCTGGAGTCTAGGAAAGGATGTAACGGTGGTACTGGTGCGAGGTTTACCAGAAATCCATTGTTAGGTGCTCAAGCCGCCGCGATTTGACTGAAATATTGATAAAAGCGGCGTCAAACCCTAATCAAACAAATTCCTCTATAGCATTATTGAATTATCATAAGGCCAGAACACATTGTCACATTTTTGTTTTTGATTTTTCAGCAAAGAACGTATGTCGTTTTGCGACTGCATGGGCATAACTTCTAATATCATTAATGCCCTTTTAAACGTATTGTTGTAATAAAAACGAGATATCAATTGACCAATCAAATAATCAGTCGACCAACGAAATCATTCATTTAGAGTGGAAGTTAATTTTAAACATCAAATTTGGCCGTTATTGATGTGATGCTTTTTTGTTGGTTTGGCGACTTAAACGTCGTAACACAGCTTATTAAACCTGCAGTTAGTGCATTAAGGTCGCCAAAGAACCATCTATCTTTTTTGTTACATGCTACAGGCTATACATTTTGCAAATCTTCGCCGCTGAAAAGCAGCGGTCATCTATGACTATTGCGCATAACGTGATACATAAACCAAAAAGGGTAGGAAAAAACAATACACTTGTTTATACATTATTACGGTCTTAAAAACGTTTAAGCTTGAGTATGATCTTAGAAGCGAGCTGGTTCCCTTTTTTATTCGGTTTTACATTCTACATCTACCATATAATCATATGGCAGGACAATATTTCTTTGTACAACCTTTTGGGAAGAGAGACGCACATGCGCATTTTTTTTCTTAGCTAAGTAACAAATCGCTTTTAACTATCGCTGCTATATCGAAGCGGAACGGAGTAAGTAGGTGGGACCAGCGATTGGTCAATGCAATCAAGTTATTCTATTAAAACTCGGCCGGGGTCCTAAAAAGGATATCACGAGACTTGTATGTATTCCGGTGATCATGTTTCATGAAATAACTGTTACATTTCACGTCCTCAGATAACCTCTACCCTACAAAATGTGTGACGAAGACGTAGCCGCCCTGGTTGTTGATAATGGATCTGGAATGTGCAAAGCTGGATTTGCAGGTGATGACGCACCAAGAGCAGTGTTCCCATCCATCGTCGGAAGACCCCGTCATCAGGTATGTCATTTTGACGGATTAGAGCAGCAGTGTTATTCTGCCAGTAATAACCGAAAGGGGAGTTGGGCAGTATATATAGATATATAGATAGTGACGTAAGTGCAGATATTTATATACGCAGTGTTGTGCTAAGCCTTTTTAGCTCGACTGTTTTCGCAGAAAACAAGAGATAGTCATAACCTTATCGTCGTGTTATTTAACCCAATACAAAACGACAAAAGTTACACTGACCCAAGTTGAAAGATGTTGTGAAATTGTCAAAATCGTTCTTAGTTTCTTCATTTCTATCATGTTTTACGACGCTTTTCACTTGAGGTGCGTTAAAAAAGAGCGTTATTGTGAGAGAAACTGTTAAAGCCAGTTGAAAAAAACAAAAAACAACAACATTGAGGTCAATAAAATAATTAGCTAGAACATATTGAAAGTCAACTACGAAGTTAACCAGTCTAGTTAAGAGATGAAGAGAATATTTTTTGTTTTCGTGGAGGTATGAACCGAAAAACCTAATCACACTGTATGAATACGCGAAGCGGATTCATACATTGTGTGATTAGGTTTTTCGGTTCATACCTCCATGAAAACAAAAAATATTCTCTTCATTTCTTATAATTTGATAGTATCGAGAGAAAAAAAGCAAAAACTTTACACTTTTGATACCTCTTTCTATGGGACTATTTTGTGCGGAAGCTTACAAAATTGCTGCGTGCTCAAAATTTTGTTCATGGAGTTATGAATAATATTTTTCGACCAATCAGAACGCCGGATTTTGATAGACGAAACTAAAGATTAAATTATTATCTGATGAATAACCATCACCCCCTATTGTGACGGCAAATCATCACAGTGTATGTTTTCCCCAAAATAAATGGATTTTATCCTCTATCAAAACCCCTGATCACTTTTGCTTTGACGTCAGCGTGAAGCATGTGAGAATCTCTTCAACTCGAATCTAAATCAAGCGTTATTTCATTGCCGGACATGATATGCCGGCTGAAACAATGATCTGCACTCCTTTGTAAGGTATTTAGTAAAACGCTTTAAATCTAAAAACTTGGATAATTTTAAACGGTATACAATTCATAGCCAGAATATGCCTTCATGTAATGCCGTCATACACTGGTCATCGTCCGGCATCCGTCCGTCCGTCCGTAAGCTCACAATTTACAAAAATCTTCTCCTCCAAAACTAACCATGGAATTTCAACAAAACTCACAGAACTGATCCTCAGGGTTAGCTCCTTCAAAATACTTCAAAGAAATGAAATCCACGAAGAACTTCGGTTGCCCTGGCAACCGAGTGAAAAAACTTGAAAAAATCTTCTCACAAACCAAAAGGCACGGGGCTCTAATAATTGGTATAAATCATCAACTATTGATCCAAAGAATTACCGTATCTTGAAAATAAGCACTTTTCTGTTCTATTCGTGATTATACATAGAAATAAAGAAGGAAATCTTTGAAAATCTTCTTCTCCCAAACCATAAGGTATGCTCCCAAACCATAAGGTGTGGAGCTTTAATATTTTGTAGGTATCATTTTCCATTGACCCTTTACCAAAATACTTCAAAGAATTACCATACCTTAAAATTAGCTGTGTGACGTCTGATTTTACATAGAATTAAAAAGGGATATCTTGAAAATCTTCTTCCCCCAAACCGTAAGGCATAGAGATTTGATATTTTGTATGTAACAATGTCTATCGTCCCTTTACCAAAACACTCCAAAGAATTACCGTAATTTTAAAATTGGGCTGTTTCTGTGTGATCCCAAATTTCACATATGATTAAGAAGGAAATCTATAAATATCTTCCTCTCCCGATGCGTTTTTTTTTCACAATTAGATTTTGATGGTCAAGCATCACGATGCAAATGAAACTTATGTCGATTATACATCACAATGAATAGTGACGGTAAATATCGCCGTAGAAGACCGCAATACAACGAAGCTTCAAAGGAAATTCATAGGGATATATTGTATGATAAAGTATTTCTGTAAAGCTCAAAGAAGAAAGATAACATCGCAATTTAAAATAGCATGTTGAATTTTGAGAAAGATAGGTCACATAATATATCAGACAAAACGAAAACAGTGACTTCAATACAAATGTTTTTAAAGATAGTGTTGCGGCAATAGTCGTTCGGAATACTGTCCAAAAAATGCCAGAAAATCCGTTCAAGTCCTTTTCAGATATATGAATCCAAGATTAGGTGAAAATTATTCTTAACTTTCAAACGAGCAGGACTATTCGATCCCCCTTTCAATAAAGAGCCCCTCCTCTCGCCATCCTACGTTGTCATATTGATTATAGATTACGTAATGGCGCTATTAGTTTCCATTATTTTCCACTATTCTGTTTGATAGGGTGTGATGGTCGGTATGGGCCAGAAAGACAGCTACGTCGGAGATGAAGCCCAGAGCAAGAGAGGTATACTGACCTTGAAATACCCCATTGAACACGGTATCGTCACCAACTGGGATGACATGGAGAAAATATGGCATCACACCTTCTACAACGAACTCCGTGTTGCTCCAGAGGAACATCCAGTCCTCCTTACAGAGGCTCCACTAAACCCTAAAGCTAACAGAGAAAAGATGACACAGATCATGTTCGAAACCTTCAACAGTCCTGCCATGTACGTCGCCATCCAGGCTGTGTTGTCACTGTACGCATCTGGTCGTACTACCGGAATTGTGATGGATTCTGGAGACGGCGTGTCCCACACTGTCCCCATCTATGAAGGTTACGCTCTCCCTCACGCCATCATAAGGTTAGATCTGGCAGGTCGTGACCTTACAGACTACATGATGAAGATCCTGACAGAGAGAGGATACTCATTTACAACCACAGCTGAGAGAGAAATTGTGAGGGACATTAAAGAAAAGCTCAGCTATGTCGCACTAGATTTTGAACAAGAAATGCAAACTGCTGCCAGTTCTAGCTCTTTAGAAAAAAGTTATGAATTACCGGATGGGCAGGTCATCACCATTGGTAACGAGCGCTTCCGTTGTCCGGAAACACTATTTCAACCATCTTTTATTGGCATGGAATCTGCCGGAATACATGAAACCACATATAACAGCATCATGAAATGTGACGTAGATATCCGTAAAGATCTGTATGCTAACACTGTACTGTCGGGTGGTACCACTATGTTCCCGGGTATTGCTGATAGAATGCAGAAAGAAATCACCGCCCTAGCCCCGCCTACAATGAAAATCAAGATCATTGCTCCACCCGAGAGGAAATACTCTGTATGGATAGGTGGTTCTATCTTGGCCTCTCTCTCGACATTCCAACAGATGTGGATCAGCAAACAAGAATACGACGAGTCTGGACCATCAATTGTACACAGAAAATGTTTCTAAATATCTGTTATACTATTATATTCTAAAATGTATCCGCAATTCCTGCCATATAAAAGTCAAATCATTATATAAACTGTATGCTAAAACACATCGATTCCGTTTCCTTAACCAAAACTATCAAATAAAAAGAAAAGCGATTCTTTTATGAGAAAGAAAATGTGAAAATGAAGAATAAAAGATTAATATACAACAATCTTGCATATTTCGTTTTCTATTAATTATCATGGAATAAAATATCAGCGCTTGATCCGTTCCCCAACAACGCGATTTTGAACTGCTTAAACTTTGCAGCGCAGAAGACTGGTTTGAAACACAGAACGAAACAGAGTCAGGTCACAAGCAATTTCTCTCTATCTTACACTGTTTGACTTAATACATATTTATGGATGTCCAATGCGAGAAGTTGTATAATTACCCAATAGCTGACTCACTTTCTCGCTGGTCACGCCCATTGACTCCGGCAGCAGGTCCGCTTCGATATTAACGGCGTTATTTTATAAATTTAATGGCCAGCATGTAGCATATAAGTAAAATAGTTGGTTTGCGACCTAAACGCCATAACTACAGTTTGAAAAGGCTGTAGTAACGACTTTTAAGTTGAAAAACCAAAAGGAAAAAAAGGTAACGAAAATAGCGGCTAATGTCAGAGTTCAAAAACCACTTCTATTCTAAATGGATGATTTCATTGGTCGATTGGTTATTTGATGGATAGCTGTGATTTGTCTTGAGTTCGAGACCCGGCCTTGCCACTTGTCAAGTCAGTTGGAGCTTTGGCACGACGGTATCGAAGCCCAAGCCAAATGCTAGCGTAGGCCGTTAAAAGATGAATTATAAACTTGGTCAGGATATAACTTGGATATTGGTTAGACCACAAGGATATTTCAACGCTTTTAATCACCATTATTTCATCTCCTCCCAATTCTGTTTATAGGGGTGTATTATCTGGGTTAACCCATTACCAGACGGCAAAAATTAAGACTGGTCCAGATTGAAAGAAGTTTCAGATAACAATTTCTTCATTTTCAACATGTTTTCCAAAGTTTAATTTCTTGGAGAGTCAAAAAGCGCCATTGTGTGGGAATGGGTTAATCGTGTCTGCATGTTGGCCAGTCCTACATGCTCTCGCGAGCTTTCTTCAGATCGCCCTTTGGGCCGCCGTCATAGTGCAGTCGGTAGCGCGTCAGACTCTTAATCCTGGGATATCATGGGTTCAATCCCCGGCGGCGGTACATATCCTTTCCGACATTCGTCTCTAACCAATGGGTTGATAATCGTAAACCCAAGTGGGATAGCAGCTGGAGGCTAGGAAAGGATGTAGTGGTAGTACTGGTGTGAGAAATACCAGGAGTCCATTGTTAGGTGCTCCAGCCGCCTTGACATGACTGAAATACTGTTAAAACTGGCGTTAAGCCCTTTCAATCAACCAGATCACCCTTTTTTGACCATTTTCTTCCAATTTCCACATGAATGTAGTACATGTAATTGATTAAACGAGGAACAGTATCGATTTTGACGTCACCAGGTCAAGGTCAAGCTTGGTTCTTTCTATGTTAAAGCCTCTTTTCAGTTCCCCTTCCAAATCTGTATTTTGATTGATTGATTAACCGACTGCAGCTGTTACATCTGCGGAACAAAACGTGACAACTGTCGTAAAAGGTGATTAAAGGGATTTTCATTTATATTTTTTGTCGAGCCCGCTTGTGATGAACGAGACATAGTTGTCACTATGACAAGTCGGTGTATGTGCGTTAGTCCGTTAGTTAGTCCGTCCGTCCGAATTTGTCCGGACAATTACTCCTACATTTATGGACGGATTTCGCAATAACTTGGCACATTTATTCCCCATCATGAGTAGATGTGCCATTTGAAAGAATTTTTGGGATAATTCTAATGTCAGGGTCACAACTCAACTCAAACACTAAAAGTGAATGGATTTCAAAATAACTTGACACAAATATTCTCATTTATGAGTGGATGTGCCGTTTGAAAGAATTTTTGGGATAGTTCTATTTAATATCAAGGTCACAGCTCAAGGTCAAAGACTAAAATTGTGATTGTCAAGAGCATTTCTCCTACAATCATCGATGGATTTCAAAATAGATTGTCACAATTATTCTCCATCATGAGTAGATGTGCAATTTGAAAGAATTTTTGGGATATTTCTAATGAAAAGGTCCGAGCTCAAGGTCAAGTACTAAAATTGATGGTCAAGTTTAAGTTGATAGTCAAAACTTTGCGGGCTCGACAGCATTTGTCCTGGGACAACCATCTAGTGTTCAATTCGTCATCTATCATTTTATGTCTTGTGGTTATTTTTCTTCTGTATGTTTTATATTAAACTTTCCTTAAATTTCTTGCGTGTTTAATGGCCACACCAGTCGATTCGCCGTAAAACACAATTTAATCATTATCAAATAAGACCGCAAAAGTAGGGTTAGAAATAAAAATTCGTGCAGGATGTTCCGCTTCTATATCTAACGGCGTTATTTTGCAAAATTTATGACAAGTCGCTTGTAATGGGAAAGTACAATGGTTGGTTGGCGACCTAAACGTCGTAACTACAGCTGTTTCAAAAACGGGTTTGTATGATGCGTCGAAACATCGTGGTTAGAAAGATCTCAGTTAGGAAAAGTGAATTTTGTTAACTTTTACGGTATAGTAGCTATCTAATGAAACTTCATGGCTTAATATATAATTTCCTTTGTTTGGGCGAGGAGTGGCCATGCCTGTATGACTCTTGTTTAGATGAGTTGTACGGTGTTCAAACACAATAGGTATATCGTGTACTTTGAGGCGCGAATGTCAATAGCCGAAGGAACACTAGCACTTTACACAACACAGTTTATCTATCTGAAGCAGTTTTGAAGTCGCTTAATATTCAGTCTGTGGTTTCTACATTAGAAATTGGTCTAATTGTCGGATCGCTGGTCCCGCCAATCATTTGACTCCAACAGGAAGTTCGATTTGATATTAAACGACGATATTTTGTAAGATTCATGGGTAGTAACATATAACAAAATGGTGAAATTGTTGGCTGGCGACTTAAATGTCGTATCTACAGCTTGATAAGCTGTAGTTATGATTTTTAAGTCGCTATACAACAAAATGCTTCAAATAAATGTCTGCCTATGTCGAAGTTCAAAGTTCACTTCCGGTCTCAATGAATAATTTAATTGCCCGATTGATTCTTTGATTAACAGCCGTGCGATTGGTCATTTGCAAACAAGAGCAATTTTCTAACTAGCCTTCGCACCGAAATACATTGCAAACAAAATATTCAAAAAGTAGAGACCTGCATAGTTGTTGTGTTTTTTTGGGTGGCGATGGGGGGGGGGGGGTTGAGCGCATAAATACATTATAGCTAGGTATTAACGAAAACACGAAATACACAGAATGATCATATGCTTTCAGGTAACTTTTTTTTGTAATTTGCGTTCGTTTCTGAGCTAAATTTTCCTATTTCAGTCAGTTTGATTGATTTACAATTTAAGGTCGATAGCCGCCGAAAATTTTATTAGCTGGTCAAAGCCTAAATTTTATGACGATGTGTTAAGCCTATTTTTGAATAGCAAGGATTAAGGCTAATTCAAGTTATTCTGAAAACCAAGATACATGTACATGTATTTTGTTCGTATTTTGACTTCACGCATCTTTTACCGTCAATCAAGTAGAAATATATTACCATATATGGCAAAATCGCTGATATGTAAATCATATCCCATCAACACTAACAACTAAAGTACTAAAGCCCATTACTATAAAATTGATCCAACCCTTTTTCGTGAAATGAAATGTTGCTTGTTTTTCAAATTATTGCTTCAATACATCGCTCTCATTGAACGTGTTTTCGATCCCCGTCGGCGGCACTCATCTTTCCGACTATTTGTGTCTCACCAATGGGTCGATAATCGTAGACCTATATGGGATAGCAGCTGGAGGCTAGGAAAGGATGTAATGGTAGTACTGGTGTGAGAAATACCAGGATTCCATTGTTAGGTGTTCCAGCCGCCGCGATATAACTGAAAGACTGTTGAAAGCGGCGTAAAGCCCCATTCAAACAAACAAATCATTGAACGTGTTATGTAAAGAGGAATATGTAGATAAATTAATTAACAAAAGAAATTTACCCGTCAGTCGAATACAAACCATTCGGGAGAAATGCGCGTATCTAACATTTGAAAAACAAAACAAAACAACAACAACAACAAATAACAAACAAACAAACAAACAAAGAAAAAAAGAAAAAAACAAAAACAAAAAAAACAAAAACAAACTTAGATATCGAGCAATGGACAAAAGTAGGTGTCACTTCGATCTAAATATTGCTTGCTACGCTTACTAACCTCTCAAAGAAGTTCGATCTCCCTTTCTTGTTCAATCTCTGGTTTTTACGCCCCTGTGTTTTTTGCTTGTTATAAGCTATTTCTCCTTTTTCCTCAATATTGTCTACCCTGCTGAAAGATTATTCTTCATATAAAATCAACTGAAGATTATCGTCTGTAAAACCTTTGAATTTCGACCTGTTTGAAATTTAGAAAACTGGAAAGGTTTAAACAAGATGTTTGGAGAGTAACATGTAACAAAATAGTGAAACGGTTGGTTGGCGATATAAACGTCGTAACCAAAACTTGAATGAGCTGTAGTTAATGCAAACATATTTAATATAAATGTTGCCTTACAAAGCTCACTATCGGTCTACGTGAATGATATGATTTGTGAATCGTTTCTTTTTTTTTTTTTTTTTTTGTTAAAAAACGATTGACAGACCAAAATCAGTCAGTTGTGAACAAATCATAACTGAGATATGCAGTGGTCATTTGACCCATTCCAACACAGTCCCTCCTTTTTGCGCCCCTGAAGAAAACAGCTTTGGCAAACATTGTGAAAAATGGAGAAATTGCTTGTATCAAGCACTTTTTTCATTATCCACATTTTTTTCTATCCAAAAGAGCAAAAATCTAAAATACCCTTAACTTGAAATTGTCGTTTGTAGCTTCATTCAATTTGGCTAGTCTAAATTTTGTTTTGTTGGAATGGGTTAAAGAAATGGAGTTCGCTATTATCCAGCGCTGACTGATTGATAAGGCATAGAAACCAACTCAAATTATTTGATGAATATATACATTTTATAGACAATATTGAGTTCACCAGAGGGAATGTGTATGGGTAACTTTGGAGCTTATTTAATCGAATTGGCCAATCGCGGCTGTCAATCAAATAACGAGTCAACCAATGAAACCATTCAAATGGACTGGAAGTTAACATTGAAATCCAACATTGGCCGAGCGTTATATCAGCTATTTTTGTTGGTCTGGTGACTTAAACGTCATAACTACAGCTTATTCAAGCTGTAGTCACGGCGTCTAGGTCGCCAACTAACCATTTCGCTTTTTTGTTACATGCTACTAGCCATACATTTTTTTCAAAATAAAGCCGTGTAACTCATTCAAACGTGAGCCCTCCTTTTTACGCCCCCCCAATTAAAGAGCTTTGGAAAACATTGTCGAAAATGAAGAAATTGCTTGTATCAAGCAATTTCTTCATTATCCACAATGTTTTCTACACCAAAAGACGAAAAAAGTTAAAATTCCACCAACTTTTGATTGTCGTCTGCAACTTCTTTCAAGTTGTACCAGTCTAAAATTTTGTTGTGTTGGAATGGGTTAATATTGAAGTTCCTGACTGGGTAAATGGGCGGGACCAACGGAGTTAGTTGGCGGAGCCAGCGTGGGGTCATTTTAGGCTTAACCCTTTCCTATTTTGCAAAATGTTAGACTAGTCCCAATTCAAAGGTTTTGCAGCCGAAAATTCTAAGTGGATTTTATTTGAAAAATAAGCATTCGGTAGGGTGGAAAACATTGTGGGAAAAGAATAAGTTGCTTGTTACAAGCAATTTCTTCTTTTTCTACAATGTTTTCTCAAATATAAAATAACAGGAACGTAAAAACCAGGGATTAAACAGTAAAGGTTTAAACTATCATCGCCTTTTCAAGTAGCTAAATGGATGGTTCGCCCCTGTCAGCCAAAGAATCGATAGACCATTCAAATCATTACTATACAATGGAAGTGAACTTTGAACTCTAGCATTTATGTTTAGCATTTTTTGTTCGTTTGTCATCTTAAACGTCGTAACTACAACTCATTCGAACTGTAGTTGCGACGTTTACTTCTCAAACTAACGATTTTCCTATGATATTGCGGACAACAGACTTTAGATTTTATGATTTATAAGATTAGTGCAATGTTGGAGTTCAGTTGGCGTGGTCTGCGATCCATCCGTTATTTGGACTGAATTACTAAGCAAAAGAGACCAATCGCTTGCCCCGCCCTCTTGCACGGATAAAAAGACCAACTCCGATTTTCAACGGTGTTCCTTTGAAAAACGATGATTTACGGCCAGTAGCATGTAACAAAAAGAAGAATGGTTGGTTGGCGACCTAAACGTCGTAACTACAGCTTGAGTAAGCTTTAGTTACGACGTTTAAGACGTTAAATCAACAATAATGCTTCACATAAATGGCGGCCATGTTGAAGTTCAAAATTAACTTCGAGTCTAAATGAATGGTTTCATTGGTCGACTAATTATGTGAATGACAGCCGCGATCGGTCAATAATAAAGGCTTGTTGTTGATCGTTGTATTGTTGATTAACGGTGATCACGTACAAGGCGTGGTGCGAATTAAATCGAATGAACGGTTATAGATCGACAAACCATTGCAACTAAGACAAGATTCAAGCCCAAGCTACAAGATTAACCCTTTCCTGTACAAACCCGGAATTATGCGTCAGTTCGGTTTTATATTTTAGAAAATATTGTGGAGAATGAAGAAATTGCTTATGACAAGCAATTTCTCCTTTTCCAACAATATTTTCTACCACTTGGGATAGTTTCATTTCGAATTGCTTCAAATTTCTTTTGTCGTCTACAACCTCTTTCTAATTGGACCAGTCCAAATGATTTAAAAAAACGGGAAAGGGTAAAGAAATAAACAAAGGTACTTTGCCAGTGATATGAGACTTCACCTATAGAAATGCCCGTTTTGTTAAGGGTAAATTACATCCTGTACAACATACATGTATGTTGAATATGAGGAAAACAACAATATTTTACTAGCTATGGTTTAGTGATAACACAGATCTTCTCAATTAGATGAACTATGGGGGATAAGACACCGATCGTGATTGACAATGGTTCAGGTTGGATTAAAGCTGGCACGGCAGGAGAAGAGACACCGAGGATAGTGTTCCCAACTCTAATCGGTAGACTGAAACCACCCGTAAGTAGAGATAAATATTCATTGAAAATAGTCGAAAAAATAACAAAACAAATAAACACACGATATGTTATAGATGTACAAGTAATAATGGGTGATCAAAGGTTAATTTTGTCTATGCAGGTGTAGACAAAATAGACATTTAACCTCTCAGTATAACTTGTACATCAATAAAGCCTTACAATGATATTCATCTTCTTGTTAGATTTTTAAAGCCTTTATCTTTTTCGCATTGACGGATCGCTAAATACGCACTCTGACCTCGGACAGGAAGTTCAAGTTAGAGGTTAAACGGTATCATTTACATACTTTATAGAGAGAACCTTGTGACAAAAACTAGAATGGATGGTTGGCGACTTAAACGTCATAACCACAGCTTGAACAAGTTGTAGTTACCGCGTTTAAGTCACCAAAACAACAAAATTGCGTAGAATTTAAGTTGGAGATCAAAGTTCACCTGGGTTGTTTTGTTTTCACTGACATGTGGAAATTAAAACCAATTCGCAGCATCTTGCATTGTTATTGGGGTTTTTGACAGAAAATGATGTGGTTTCCCTCCGTTCGGTATTGTTATGTATAGCCAATTGGTATATCGCTACAGTCGATCAAAAATCGATTGACCCGCCAATTCATTTACTTACACCTCAAGTAGAGTATGAACTCTGAGATCAATGGTAAGCACTGTTGTTAGTTTTATCGTCGTATTCGACGTATCTTCAACCAACGATATGCCTTACTGTCTACACATTTTTAAAACTAAAGTCCTTATTATCAGTCTGACTTTATTGAGATCAGTTGGCTTGGCCAGCGATCCATCAAATATAAGGAAACTTTGAACTTTAGCTAATTGATGAAGAAGAGCCCGTGTTAACCTGATTATACCTAACTCTTTATATTCCTGTTATTGAAGGAGGTATAGACAAAGATCAGCCTGCACTTACGTGCAGTCTCATCTTTGTCTACACCACCTGTTTTACACGTTTGAGTTGGAGCGGTTTAACCTATTACCAAATGACTAGTTTTTAGACTGTTCCAAATACAAAGGAATTGAACACAAGAATTTTCAATTGATAAATTTTAAACATCTTTATCCTTTTGGGCAGAAAACATTGGGAATAAAGAAGAAAATGATTGTAAAAGAAATTTCTTCATTTTCTATATTGGTTTCAAAAGTTCTTTTCTTCTGGCGTATAACAATGCGGGACTGTGTGGGTTAGAATTTGGTTTATAATAATATTATCTCAAAATCTGTACTTTCGGTGCTTTCAGTCCTTTGATTTTAATATTTTTTCTTTAAAAGGTTTTATCTATCTCGACAAGGGTTAAGTTTGATTGCTTTGAAAGGTTGTAGAAAGCGTCTTATGATTATTATGTAAGCAAATCGCACATTTCACTGCATTTTTGCATGCTATTCTATGCCAAATCAAACGCTTGTTTGGAATTGGATTAAAACTGTCTCTTTGCAGCTGAGAGGTACAACCGTCGGTGTAGATTTAGGTATTAAAGACTCATATGTCGGCGACGAGGCGCAAACCAAGCGAGGTATTTTAAATATAAAACATCCAATTGAACGTGGTCTAGTATCCGATTGGGAAGGCGTGGAAAAGATTTGGCATCATGTATTTTACGACAAGCTTGAAGTAGCCCCTGAAGAACATTCCATACTTATGACTGAAGCGCCACTGAATCCCAAAGTGAATAGGGAGAAACTGACTCAAGTAATGTTTGAATCATTCTGTTCTCCGGCTGTCTGTATCAAAATGACAGCAGTTTTGACATTACACGCGTATGGTAGTACAACCGGCATGGTCGTTGAATCAGGTGATAGTATGACCGATTGTGTACCGATTGTTGATGGTGATGCTATACCTCATGCCATAATTAGATATCATGTCGGTGGATTTGAGCTTACACAATATTTACAACATATTTTGTGCCAGAAAAATGACGAACCAATCCTCAGAGAGATGGAAGTTTCGAAGGAAATGAAGGAGAAACTTTGTTATGTGGCATCAGACTTCGATGAAGAAATCAAAACTAACAAGACGACACATTTCCTCGAAACAAAGTATACCTTACCGGATGGGAGAGTCATTTCTGTTGATCATGAGCGCGTGCAGGTACCGGAAGCGATGTTTCAGCCATCTTTTAGTGGATCGGAAAGTCATGGGTTAAGAGGCATTATACAACAAAGTTTTCAGAGATGTGAAGAAGAGTTAAGAAAAGGTCTTTATCGTAATATTCTTCTTGGGGGAGGAAACACTTTGTTTCCCGGCTTTGCCGACAGGTTAGAGGAAGAAATTACGTCAGATGTGCCTGCAAGTATAAAGGTTAGCGTGAATGCGCCACCAGAAAGACGGTTTTCAGCCTGGATAGGTGGATCAACGCTGGCTTCTCTTTCAGATTTCCCGGAATTTAGTGTTTCTAAGCAAGAATATGACGAGTTCGGTCCGTCCGTCATAAATCAAAAGTGTTTATAGTTTTTATTGAATAGGGTGTTTCTTAAATCCAAATAAATCTGAGTTGTTATTATTGGAATGGAGTTTAACGCCACTTTTAACAGTATTTCCGCCATATCGCTGAGTCTGGAGTAACTAACCATGGATTCCTAGTATTTTTCACTCCTGTACTAACACTACATCCTTTTCGAGCCTTTAGCTTTGGTTTAAAATTATCCACCTATTGGGATGTCGGAAAGAATAATTTGGCATCGAACCCTGGACCTCATCACTGAGAAACCGACACGCTACCATCTGCTCTATGGCCGCGACAAAATCTGATTTATTGCTTTTTTCATAGCAAAAAAAAAAAAAAAAAAAAATTAGACTACAACATTTGCGAAATTGGCGGATCGTCGGCAGTTCTCCTTGAGCGCCGACATCACAATATGGCTGAAGAAACAAACGTTATTTATTTGTAACGAATGAGGTATTGGACATAAAATAAAAGCTGAATGAGCGCAAGCGTGACATTTCCAACTATTACACATGTGGGCCAAGTAAAGACTCAGATCAGCCTGTGAATCCGGGTCTTCACTCTGCGCTCTGTAGATAGATACTGACCCAGAGATTCTCTAAACAATCAGCGAATATTCTCATTGTCCCGAATGGCTGTCCAGGGTGCTCAATGTGTGCGAGTCACGGACATGCGAAATGGTTGGAAATGTCACGCATGCGCTCAAATATCGTTGGTTTACGACCTAAATGTCGTAGGTACGTTTAGGTCTGAAACCCAAAGAAAATGCTTAACATGAAAATCGACCTATGTAGGCGTTAACTTCCGGTCTAATTTAATTGATCGACCGATATTTTGATTGACAACCGCCATCCGTCAATCATATATTTGCATCTAGTTATGCGTCAAATGTAATCGGGTTTATAAAACTTTGCTAATACGATTTTTCCCATTTACGGTAAGGCTTCTTGATCATTTTCCGTTTAATAAATAAATTATACGACTTTGTAAGAGAGTAACTGTTTCTTTCCATCCAAAATCAACAATTTTTTTATTGTAAGAACAACAAAATCTTTTATTGCTACTGAATGAAAGATATATGGATCTTTTTTCAGATCTTATAACGTTATTGCTTTGGAAAAAGACAAAATGTGAAAATTCACGAAAAAAGCTTTTAGAGAGCATCATTTAGATGGTTTAGATGATGTCATCAATATCTTTGTTCCTACTTAGATTTGTAAAATTTCATCAACCATACGTACTTGGACCAGTCTAACATTTTGTCGTATTGTAATGGGTTATAAGATGTCTGGTGTTTGAAAGAACACTGGTTTTACTCAGCGCTCTGCTTTATTTAAACACTTTATAAATGTACTATTGATGTTATGCAAATAAATAAATTCCTTACAAATAAATGAACTTATCTACTTACTGCAAAGACAACCGACGGAATCGCTAGTCAAATAATTCATGAACTACTTGAGTAAATTTTGAAAATGTTAAGCATTTTTGTTGGTTTTTTGACTGAAACATCGTAACTAAAGTTTATTCAAACTTAAGTTGCTGTAGTTATGACGTTTAGGTCAGTAACCAATAATTTGCCTTTTGTTTTATGTCTCTGACCACATATTTTACAAAATAATTTCGTTTATTACCTCAATCAAACTGCCATGTCGGAGCGATCAGTCATTACACCAATCGTTGGCCCCGCCCAATTACCCCGATAGCCAAGTCCACTGACTCCAAAAGTATATGTATGTATTCCGTTTATTTATCGTCGCTACCGTAGCACATGTCCATATGAGCGACGCCTCCAGAAGACGGTTAGTTGTTACGGGGGATAGTGCAAGTATACAGGACGAAACTGCTGAGAGCTCCGCCTGGTTCTTTAACGTGCTCGATGGATAGCATCGTCACACGGGGCTTCGGTTTAACGTCTCATCCGAAAGACAAATAGTTTTGTTAGTTGATATGGTCAGCCCAGGGCTCGAACCCGTGATCTTGAGGTTTGAAGTCAAGTAACAGGGAGTCCTGCTTCGATTTTAAACGGCGCTATTTTGCAAAATTTACGACGGGTAGCATGTAACAAAAAAGTAGAATGGTTGGTTGGTGACTTTAATATCGTAACTACAGCTTGCGTTTAACTCGCAAAACCAACAAATGGCGGCCGATATCAGAGTACAAATTTCGATTCCGGGATGAATGAATTGTTTGATTAGTCGATATATTCCTTGATTGACAATCGCGATTGGTCGATTTGGACGCATGCTACATTATAACACAAGCCTGAAGGACTAGACGGCTTTAACTACAATAGTATCATTTCCTCGTATACTGCCCTTCGAATCGAGGTTCATTCTTCAAAATTACGCGTGTTAATAGATTATGAACAATTGTTGTGAAACAATACTGGGGAAAAAGCAACAACAACAACAACAAAATAACAACAACAACAACAACAACAAAAAACTCTTGTTACACCCAACTTCTTCTCCCCCAACATTGCCTTTTCAGACAAGATGTATGTTATCACAAAGTCAATTATTGTCAAGTCAGGGGTTTCAAATAAATTAATTACTTATTAAAGATATGCATGGGGTGGAAATGAAGTACGATGTATTTGAGGAAAAACGGCTCTCATTTATCCTGATTTTTTACAAGTTACTTCATTGAACTGAGATCCCTTACCGAGATTGTCATTGACATTAAGTGAGCCCTTTAGTCTTTTTTCAGTAACTTGTATAACCCATTCTCACACAGTGACACTTTAAAACGCCCCTCATGATGAAGCTTTAGTAAAAAATTGTGGAAAATGAAGAAATTGCTTGTTACAAGCAATTTCTTCATTATCAACAATGAATTCTACCCTCAAAAGACAAAGATTTTATAGATTTCATCAACTTAAAATTGCCGTCTGCAACTTCTTTGAATTTGGACTTGTCTAAAATTTCATCATTTGGGAATGGATTAAATGATAGGGGGCAACTGTTCCAATTATATGTTTCCCTCAAAAGTCAAGAAACAATTCTCATACCAAGCTCAATTAATACCAATTTAAAATTGATCTTTGACATTGATGCTGTATCAAAATTTGTCTAACATTAAGTCCTCTTTTAAGCCATTACCAGGCGACAAAATTGCAGACGAAGTTACAGGCGAAAATTCGAAGTGCACTAAAGTTGGGAAAATGTGTGCTGAATAAAGAAGAAAGTATTGTGAGAAAATAAAGAAATTGCTTGTTACAAGAAATGTTTCCGTTACCAACAAAGTTTTCGACGACAATATTTCTAAAAGGCGTCAAAAAGCGGGTTGTGTAGTAATGGGTTTACACCACAGATCCCCTGTCAATCGAGCCGTTATACAAGGGATGGGACATCACTCTTACATGTACAACAACTTATCCTTACTTCCCTTTAAACTCCCTGCTATATAAATTGAAATCTTTGTTTGAATAATGTCCATATCAACTAACAAACTAAGTGTCTTTCGCATGAAACGCTAAACCGAGGTCCCGTGTGACGGTGCTATCCATCGGGCACGTTAAAGAATCAGGCGGAGTTCTCAGTAGTTTCGTTCTGTTCCTTATACTATCCCCCGTAACAACTAACTGTCTTCTAGGGGCGTCGGTCATATGGGCATGTGCCTCGGTCGCTGCGATATCGTAGCCCTCTTTCTGATAATCTGCTGGCGCCAGCAGATTATCAGAAAGAGGGCTATTATATCGCAGCTAGTTATTTGGTAGCGACGATAAATAAACAGAAATACACAATAAATGACATTGCAGCTCTAAAACTTCAGATAAACATCGTGTCTCGTGTAATATCGATGGGCAAATCCAGCACCAACATCAACTCTTAGAATCTTAGTGCTCACTTCCTTTACAATGTATTTTGAGAATGCAACGCCTGAAACAAAATACACACAGGGTTTCAAAATCTGTCGAACTCATGAAATAAACAACTTAAATATAGGAAATATCTTGACTAGAGAAGAAATTACTTGTAATTGGTAGTTAGCGTGTTTATTCAAGCTGTAGTTACAACTCCTAGGTTGCAAATAATCGATTTAACTTCTTGTTACTGACCAAATATTTTACAAAATAATGTCGTTTATTATCTCAAAGATCGAATGATCAATCGTTCGTTTAGACCGGAAGTGACTGTTGACCTCCTGCATATATGTCTGGCAATTTTGCTGGTTTGGTGACTGAAACGTCGTAACTACAACTGTCACACTTACAATTTGCATTTTGGACAACGCTCATACCATAAATTAAGAAAACCTAGGTCGTTTAAAATCTCAGTTGAATTTCCACGATAGGGGTTAGAGGGCATCGCCAGTATCTCTAATTTGAGTATTTCACGCTGTCGCCATGTTATAGTGAAAAATTGAACAGTTCTTCATTAATAAGACATTTTTGGCGCGTGTTGAGGACCGACAGGAATGACCGGCCAACGTCGTTGAATTGCGTTTAAACACTCAATAAAATGCGTTTTCATTCTTTATTTGTTACTTTTAAATAATGTAAATGTATATAGAGGTATATGTGCATCAGAACAGCAAGCGACGTTATAGACCAATCGCGAATGTCAGTCTAATAAACAGTTGACCAATGAAATAAACCATTGGGTTCAGACATGAGTTTTCTTCTTCGACATTGGCCGCCATTTTCGTTACCTTTTTTTGTTGGTTTTCCGACTTAAATGGCGTAACTACAGCTTACTCAAGCTGTAGTTACAACGTTTAGGTCGCAAAAACCAACTTTTCTACGTTTTGTTATACGCAACTGGTCATATTTTTTCTCGAAAAAATAACGCCTTTTAAAATCGAAGCGGGACTTCCTTTTGGAGTCAATGGGCGGGGCTAACGAAGTAAGTGGGCGGAACCAGCGATTGGTCAATTGGAGCAGAGGTATGTAATTAAGTCTTACGTGAAATTAGGAATAACTCCACAACAAACGAACGAAATTATTCAGATAGTCACTGGCAAGAAAAGAATATGTTGTCCGTTGATTAATAAGTACCACAACAATCGGAATTAATCGTTTATTTCTACGAATAAAATCTCGGATAAATATCGGTGGATTATTTGTAAAACTTCCGAAAGTTAACCATCCGTTTTGGATAAAATGTTGTAAAATGTGTCTCATAACGTTTCTATAACAACTCTGTTTGGTCTTCAAAGGAACTCGATATGAGAGCAAAACATGGCAAAACAAAAAACAGAAATTTAAGTTTTTATCGATTGCGAACAAGCTGGTTTTGCCAAGATTACGTGCTATGTTTTCCTACACTGTTTCCGACAACAAAATGAGCCATTTTGTTACACAATGCTCCGCCTTGCATACGTTCGAGGTCTGTTCCGAAGTTTACGAGAATAACCGAGTGTGTTCCGATTGGTTGCACAAATCCCCAATCGGAACTCAATTTTACGAATAAATTGACCAATCGCGATTGTCAATCAAGGAATATATCGACCAATAGAATTATTTATTAACTCCGGAATTGATATTTAAACTCCAACATTGGCCGCCAATTGTATAAATATTTTTGAATGGTTGGCGACCTAAACATCGTAATAACAGCTTATTAAAGCTGTAGATACGACGTCTAGGTGGCCAATTAACGATTGTACTTTTTTGTTACATGCTACTGTACATAGTAGCCCTATTTTAAAGCTTCACGAGACAAACCTCCAAAATGGCGCTATCCGTTATGCAAAGCAATTATGGTAATATGCATCTCACAAAGGTTCTTTAAAATTTCTGTTTGGTCCGAATGTCAGTGCAAAACAAAGCATAACATAAAATAATAAATGTTGAAAAACAACAAATGATGAAAAGCAACAAATGATGCAAATTGAAGCTTTTCATCGATTTTGAGACTTTCGAACCAATCGGTTTTACTGAGATTACGTACTACGTTTTCCTTCTCTGTCTCCGGCTAGCAATATGCACCGTTTTGTTACATAATGCTTCTCCTTATATACGCAAGATGTCTGTTCCTAAGTCTACGGGAATGGTAGAATGTTCCGATTGAAAAGATCTCGTGAGGGAAGGAAGAACATTTTTTTGTGACGGCAACGTTCTTATGGTAAAGGAGGGGATTAATAGGGATAGGTCGAGTATGATTAGGTAAGTTTTGGTTATACACAGAAGATATTGACTGTAGAACACAGAAAAAAAATGAGTGCAAGGGTTCCTAGACGAGATGAAATCACGAGTAGTATACAGTCAGAGGTTCTAAAGACGATATAAACTAAAAGACCTGAGGTTTTTAGACATGATAATCAATACCAATGAAACTTGGCTACGTTATTATAACTAGAGACAGAACAACAAAGTAGCCAGTGGAAAAAAAAAACTATGAAAGGCTCGGGTTAGCAGATCGACGAGAATTCATAAGTTTATTCTCCGGTTTACAGATTTTGGTGACCCAAAGAGTAAGGCTCTTGCAGTACTGATAAAAAAAATCGACCAAACTTCACTTTGACGCTAGTGGTATTTACCTCGAAAAAAAAAAAAAAAAAAAAAAAAATAAAATAAAAAAAATACATTGACGCCGGTTTTTTACATTATTATTTTTGACCAATGGGGATGGCGTTGATATGGTTGTGATCAAAATCTTATTTTTGTGCAAACCAACTGCATTTCTTTTTTCATATAACTTGGTTCTCATATTCGTTAAAGATCATAGATTAATTTTACAATCTTCATCGTATATTTTTATGTGGTAGAAAGCATTTGCGGGCGGTGTCCACGTAATTATTGATCAGCCCTCGTAATATTAAGCAGTCTAGATCACGTTGTCTTTTAGAAAATTAAAATTACTTAATCGCCTAATAATATGATGACCGAACTATTTGAAGAACTTTACAAGACAATGATAACGGTAAATGGCAGTTTAGTTACTATAAATGAAACTTTTTTGTAAGAGGAAAAATAGCTTTTAAGACCCTTCTTCTATTTCCCCCGCAGTGACTTCTATCCCCCGCGTTTGTTAATTTTCGAATTGGCCTTTGTATCTTTTTAATCACTTAGAAAACTTCAAAAGATATTGCAAACGAGATACATTGCAATAAGGGAGGGCTTGAACTTAATAACAGCAAACATCTTACAAGTAACATAGTCTTTCCTTCAAAAATTGACTTAAGACGCTGACTGATTTCAAAATATTCCGCTTTCTCGCAACAATATAGATCTCAAAAAGGATTCGTGAAGTATTGGCATTAGTTCACTGAGTTGACAGATATTTTTTGTAGTAGAACGCCTAATAAATGGAGTCCTCGTTTTACGATAATTGGTGTCAAAACTTCAAACGACGAAGACAAAACGATTATAGATATGCAGTTTTTTTAGCGACGCTTAACGTCCTTCATCATGTAGTGTGGATTAACAACGTCCTTCATCATGTAGTGAGGATGAACATCCTATAAAGCTATATAGACGATAATCAATTTGTTGCAGCGTAAGATCGATTTATCTTTCATTTAATGATCAACAAAAGCTATATTTTCACAAGTTGCTTCGACACTCGAGAAGCATAAATACTTTAGTCGCTCAAGAAATAATAGATCAATCGATCATACACGAAATATGAAAGATTAATCTATTTTTTCAATGAAAAGAGGTGATGAAAAAAACCTTTATTTTTTTTGGGGGGGGGTTAATTTCCTAAAGCACGTCAACATGGCCATTTGGTACATGAATTGCGTGACAACTTTATGACGTCATCGGTGATAGACGTTGTTTAGTTTCACACAAAAACATGTAAAAAGATCACAAACAGTGAGTTTCTCACTATTTTTCGGTGAGTGTATCAAGTGATTACTACCGAGAAATCTCGATAACCGACAGGTAATCATTAAAGAATATTTTAAATCTGCATCGACCGCCTTATTAACCACAGATCGTACGAATAGTTTAACCCACACGTTGAAGCTTTTGGACGCCCCTCAAGAAGAGCAATTGGGAAAACATTGTGGAAAATGAAGAAATTGATCGAACCAAGCAATATCTTCATTTTTTACAATATTTCTAACCCAGAAGGTTGAAAAATTCCAAAATTTCACATACTTTTAATTGTAGTCCACAGCTCTTTTTAATTTTGGACCAGTCTAAAATTCCATTGTATGGTAATGGGTTAAATTTTACAACTGTTCTACTCCAGTATTTAAATGATACTCGGTTTTTAAAAGGGCACCACAGATGGAACAGCTTGATTTGCCCTTTACACTGAGTTGAACTAGGGCCAAAAGATGATCTAGCAGACAACTTCAACCCTAGTGTTTCACGAACAGATGATTGCCAAATCCGTTATACACACAATGCGCACGTACATTTTTGCAAAAAATTAGACAAGTTGTACATTTCTTTGTATTATCACATTTTCTGATCTTAAAAACATAGAAAAACCCTTCAAAATAAAGACCACAACATTATCTCAATATGGAATGACTCATAAAAGTGATACGACTTCCACAATCCGACCATCTCAGTATCTCAAATGCTATGGCTTTATAATAAATGCACTATGAAGAACACTAAATGGGGTGACTACACTCATAAAAGTTGACGGATTTAAGGGAAAATAGTTTTATTACTTAACTGCATAGGTAGTGCAATAGATAATTATGTATAGTCCTTATGGTTTGGGAGAAGAAGATTTTTTAAGATTTCCTTCTTTATTTCTATGTAAAATCAGAGATCGCACTGAAAAGGGCTAATTTTCAGAATACGGTAATTCTTTGAAGTATTTTGGTAGAAGGTCAATAGATGATGATTTGTACCAAATATCAAAGCTCTAGGCCTTACCGCTTGGGAGGAGAAGATTTTTTAAGTTTTTTCACTCTGTTACCAGAGTTCTTCATGAATTTTAATTCTTGGAAGTATTTTGAAAGAGCATGACCTAAGGATCATTTCTGTGAAGTTTTGTTGAAATTCCATGGTTAGTTTAGGAGGAGAAGATTTTTTTGTAATTGTGAACGGACGGACGGACGACGGACGATGACCGATCACAATAGCTCACCCAGAGCACTTTCAAGGAATTAATCATGATGATTCAATCTAATCTGATTATGACCTCTTTCATTATGATAAATTTGATCTAAGCACGCGTCGATCATTTCCGGATTTATGTTAGGATGAAATTCCGCCTCTGAGTAAATGATTTCATATCGCTGGTATAGTGAAACTGACAAGTAGGTTGAGAAGACCAAACTTTTTGACTGGTCCAAATTCAAAGAAGTTGAGGACAACAATTTCAAGCTGATAGAATGTGTAAGGTCTCCATCTTGGCAGAAAACAATGTGGAGAATGAAGAAATTGCTTATAGATCTTGAGGATCGTTAAAAAGCCGGACTCTGTTGTGACGTAAAGGATTACACACAACGTTGTGTGTTTTATTTAGATTTCAAAGTCACCTTTTTTGCCTCTGATCTTCTGCTCAGATTTGTATTTTTTTTTTCAATAAAGTATATTTACTATTAAATTTACTTATCTAATATCAGTTAATATAAGCTATGTTTCCATTTCAATTAACTTACTAAGCACTTTAACAGATAAACAACTGTAAACGAGTGCATGAAATATGTTCTGATATTGTTTGGTTGTATTCGATTGAAAATAAAATGCTTTTCCCAAGTGGAGATTCGAAACCAGAGCTCTGATCCGCAGCAACCAGGCGCCCTATTCATTTTACTATTAAATCATGTAATCGTTTCTGTCACTATAAAAAGTAATTACTTCGGTTGTTAACAGCATATACTGAAGTGTCACTGAATTCGTATGCAGGAGCCTAATTGACCAATCGCGGCTGTCATCAAATAACCAGTCGATCACGGAAATCATCCATCTAGATCAAAAATCAGCATTGAACTCCGATATTGGCCGCTATTTTTGTTTACCCTTTAAGTTTGTTTGGCGACCTAAACATCGTAACAACAGCTTATTAAAGCTGTAGATACAACGTTTAATTCGCCAACAAACCATTCTACTTTTTTGTTACATGTTATTGGCAATGTCGTAGTCAGTGGGCATGGCAAAAGAAGTAAGTGGGTTGGGCCAGCGACTGGTCAATTAGTTAAAGTCCAAGTAACACTTAACCCATTCTCACTCGACAAAATTTTAGACTAGTCCAAGTTAAAAGAAACTTGTAGACGAATATTCCAAGCTGATGAATTTTTAACCTGAGCATAAAGTCCGAGGTTAGCTATTTTGACCGGCCATTGTCCGCCCGTCTGTCTGTTCGTCTGTCCATCTGTCCGTCCGTCCACAATTTCTTTAAAAATCTTCTTCCAAAACCTGAAGGCCACTCAAGATGAAACTTTGTTCCTTGGGTGTAGCTCTACAAAAGTTCTTAAAAGAATTCAATTCCGTGAAAAACTCTTGTTGTAGCGTTTTTTTTTAGAAAGTGATATTTTAGTAAATCTTTTATTTTTTTTCTGAAACTACAAGGCCAGGGGCATTTATATTTCATATGTAGCTTACTAAAATGGTTCTCTGTCAAGTTTTCAAAAATTAACTCCACTGGGCCAAAAATTGCCCCGCCTCTGGGGTCCTAAGTACGAAAAAATGATCAATTAGAGCAGTTTCAAAAATTTTTTTTCTCCTGAACTATATGACCTAAAGCATTCATACTTGGTATATAGTATAACTAGATGGTTTTTTTATTGTTATTTAAAAATTATGCTCCTAGGTTAAAAAAACTGCCCTACCCCAGGGGCCAAAATAGGAAAAAAACACATAATTTCAGGAAGTTAAAAAATATTCTTCCTCCGGGGGTATTTTTATTTGGAAAATAGCATAACCTGATAATAATCCGCTGTGTTCCTGGGTGTCCCAAAGAAAGAAAAAAGAAGAAGAAGAAAAAAAAAACGCTTAATTAGAGCACGTTCAAAAGTCTTCCCCTCCATTTATATAAAGTCTAAGACATTCATGTTTGGCACATAGCAAAACCAGATTATTCTCTACCGTGTTCGTTAGATTTATTTTCCTTGGATAAAACATGCCCCCGTCCAAGATGTCCAAAGTTTGGAAAAACGCCCAGTAGGAGCATGTCAAATAATTTTCTCTTGATTAAATACAATGTGTAGGGCATTCATATTAGTATGTAGAATTACAAGGTAATTCTTTAGTATGTTACTTAAAATTATGTCCGTAGGGCCCTAAATGGATCTATTCCAGCGGTCGAAAATTGGGAAAATTGCTAATTTGAACAAGTAGAAAAAATAATTCTTCTTAACTATAAGGAATAGGACATTTAATTTGGAATGTTTCATAAACCGATATTTATCTATAAATTTTCTTTGCATTATCCCAACTGGGGCTTGAATAGCATTGCCTAAGGGGTTCACATTTGGGAAAAATATTCAATTAGAGCAAGTTCAAAAGTTTTTTCCTCCTTTCCTACGAGGCCTTGGGCATCCATATTTGTTTTTTACCACAACCAGACAGTTTTGTACAACTTTCAAAACAACATTATACCAATAGGGTGAGAAACAGTTTCAAATGTTAATATTTCCGCTCCAAATACAAATTCTTCAAACCAAAAAGTACTTTAACTAGCAGATGACTCAGATGAGCGATAAAGGACCATCATGGGCCTCTTGTTTGTCCTTTGGGGAAGAAAATATGTGGGCAATGAAGAAATTGCTTGTTACAAGCAATTTCTGAATTTTCCACAGTGTTTTCCTCAATACTTCTCTCAATAGGGACATTAAATGGAGGGAATGGGATAAACAATTTAACAATAAATAAATGTTCTCTCCAAGTTTACGACTCATTTGAGTTGCACGTTCAACTTTAACATTCCCTTCATATTAAGAGTTCGACACAAACACTTAATGTCTATTTGTCATTCGCGTATAGGTCTAGTGTTTTTTGTTTGTTTGTTGTTTTTTCCATGTTTTTACATTAAAAGATAAAATCTTTGATACATTTAGATAAAATGTTGTGAATACGATAACCTTCGAATTAATTCATTGGTGATAAAGTCAATATGGGAGTTATGGCTCTCATAGGGACAACATTTGTAGCTATCAAAGCGTCAGCTTTGATAGTTTAAGTTAACAGACGAATTTTTGAGATCTTCTCAAAGTTCAACGAGTGCAAACTGCCATTGGAGGCTAAACGACTAATCATTTGAATGTATACACCATAAAAAGTAGTTCTGGTGTATTTTAAGACTATAACTAACTCTATTCAAATTATTGTGCACTCTTTCAAAAGCATGCTATCTAACCAATTCCCACTCAATTCCGCCTTTTTAAGCATCTCAAGAAAAGTGCTTTGGAAAACATTGTGGACATTGAAGAAATTGCTTGTAACAAGCAATTTCTTCAATATCTACAATGTTTTTTCCAAATTCAACCATCTTGAAATTGTCGTCTGCAACTTCTTTCAATTTGAACCAGTTTAAGATTTTGACATGTTGTAATGGGTTAACTCCTGGGTTACTAGAACCTAGTTTAGTTATCATGATTACCTTTGACAAAGAGGATAACATAACAAAATCATGGTTTGCTGGCTTACAGTACTTTCAGTACTTTGATTTTACATTTATTAGAATTGTTACCCTCCTATTGTCGTTTTCGGGTCGGCAAAGCTTTATAGAATGGGATTTTGACCTAATCTGTACACAATTATAACAACGATTTCAGGATCTCTTTAACCCATTCCAACTCAACAAAATTTTAGACCGGTCCAAATTGAAAAGAGCTGCAGACGATATTTTCAAGTTGGTGGAATTTAAATTTTCTTTGACTTTTTGGATAGAAAACATTGTGGATAATGAAGAAATTGCTTGATCCAAGCAATTTCTTCATTTTCCACAATGTTTTCCGAAGCTTTTTCGTTGAGGGGCGTAAAAAGGAGGGAATGAGATGGAGTGGGTTAAGTGAGAAATTCATGGTCTCTTTTAGTGCGATTTTTTTGCCCTACAAGAATCTAGCTGATATATTTTTACTGCAATGTGTTCATGCCTGGACCCGCTCTCTCCTCCTTTTCCCAATTCTCATTCCTTCTTTCTCATCTTAAGTTTTCTATTTATCTCCCTATTTCTCATTCTCAATAAAACCGGCAAAAGAAATATCGGGAAAAGCCAACATAAGCGGACCGAATTAGTTGATCTGAAAGGATTATGTACTAGAACTGTCTTAAAAGAAATGCCCGATGTTTCGTGACGTATTCAATAAATCCGACCCAAAGGGCATAATACATGTGAATAGTTATTCACTTTGATCGCTTATGATCTACTATCTAACCGTAAGCCATCGATGTCACTGCCCCACTAACTAGCCCAAACTAATAATAAGCCTTGTCATACTGTATAAATTATCTTGCTGAAATGCTATCAAATCAAAGGGCTGAAAGCACTGATAGAACTTGTTGTTCAAAAATCAATATTTCTTTTAGAAATCAACTTCATAAACAACTCTGGCAGGAAAATTACAAGCAGGAGTTGTAGACTAAGATCAGCCTGCACATAAGTGCAGTCTGATCTTAGTCTACACCTCCTGCCAAAACCGGAATATTCCGGGATCAGCATGACAAGGATTTAATGAAATGGAATTGTTTGCCCATATTCCACATGATAGAGCTTCCATGTATAAATGTGTTTTTCTTTAATAAAGCACGTCTTTCGATATTTTTTTAAATCGATTTCATTCTTTAATCGATATCATCTATTGAGTTTTCTTTGCTTTATAATGACCTTTAAACACTTATCATCATATACAGTCCCTACCTTCTGAGATCCTCATGAGATATGTAGTTGATATAGGAGCTACAGCGAAAGTGCGAGTGTGCATTGCTTTAACTTTTGATAAACTTTCTCGTCCTCTAACAAGTCAAAAAATCCTGTGTAACATTTTCGTCTAATGGGCATCTTTCATGGAAAATGGTCGGTAAGGCTGCCTTTGAGAAAGGTTATAATAACTATTGTTTTATCTGTGAATAGTTCTATTCATTCGATATTGATAAACACGCAATGTAGAGGACGGCATGGGGTGTAAAATATTTAAATGTACACCTCTTTACAATAAACATTTCAAGATGGCAGAATGCCGCTAGATGTTCGAGTCGAGTCCGAATTATAGTGAATTTTAAAGTGAAAGGAGTACAAAGTGTCAAATTTTTAGCTTGAACAGATTCTCTGCTATTTACCGATTGTGTACACAGAAAGAAAACAACAATGAATCCACGAGACGAGAGGATGATACGACTGAACTGGATTCAGTTAAAAGAAATGATAAACGTGGACGAGTTTGTGAAGAAATTCTTAGATATGGGTGTTATATCAAGTACCCACAGGGATCACATCATGGCTGACCAGACTAATAAAGGGGATAGATTTCTAGAAACCGTGATTGGTGGAGGAAACAAATTATTCCAAACCATGTGCAATATATTACAAGAGAACCGCAATAACTTGACGAATCAAAGTTTGATAAAAATTCTAGAATTAGACAACAAAGAGACAGGTAAATTTTTCTCAAAATTAATGATCCTAATGCTATGTATGAAAATTGTCTAGACTGAACGAATTTAAGCTATGGCCACACAACCTCGCCCTCTGACGTCGTTATGAAATATAATTACAAGAAACATCGTGGTAAATGTAGAAATCGCTTCTAAATAACAGTTTCCCCTTTTTACAATGTTGTCTACCAAACACACACACACGCGCACATATTAATTTTTATCAGCATTTAAAAAAACGTTGATATTTGGTCGGCAAACTCTTTCAAATTGGATTTGTTTACTGGTAATTGGTTTAACAACACTGTTAAAACGTTCTTAGTATTTGTTTCTAAAGCTTTGGAAAACAATCTTCTGTTAAGCGCTATAAAGCTCTGCAAAGTCGTTTGCTTCGAAACATCTCAGTAAAGTATCTATTTAGTACTTGCAATAAAATTGTTGCTATAACGATGAATGTTGGTTAAAGTTAAAAAAAATATAAATAAATAAATAAAGAATAACCAATTCCGTCACAATAACTCCCCCATCCATTCCCCCATAAAGAAAAATAAAATCCATCACCACCAATAACGATTGAATACTGATTAATTAAGATAAGAATGCATATGTGAACTAGAATAGTCAAAAAGTCGAAATCATCACGAGTATATCTGATTCTGTATTTTTATTTTATTTTACACTTTTAGGCGCCTCTAATGGTGAATCTCGACAATCCACATCTATGTCAATGGCTGTGAGTATTTCAGTCTTTACTACTTTCAAAATTTTACACTTGTGCAAATTTAAAGGAGTAGCAGACAACATTATAATTTAATTGTTAGTTTCGTCTATCAAAAAAGAGCGTTCTGATTGGTCGAAAAATTTAATTCATACCTCCATGAACAAAATTTTGAGCACGCAGTGATTTTGTATGCTTCCGCACAAAATAGTCCCATGCAAAAAGGTATCAAAAGATGTAGGGTTTTTGCTTTTTTCGCTCTATACCATTAAATTATAAGAAATGAAGAGAATATTTTTTGTTTTCATGGAGGTATGAACCGAAAAACCTAATCACACAATGTATGAATCCGCTTCGCGTATTCATACAGTGTGATTAGTTTTTTTCGGTTCATACCTGGAGGTATGAACCGAAAAACCTAATCAAACAATGTATGAATCCGCTTCGCGTATTTATACAGTGTGATTAGTTTTTTTCGGATCATACCTCCATGAAAACAAAAAATATTCTCTTCATCTCTTAAATAAAGTAAGTATAATTCAAAAAGTAAACATCCTATAGTTTTGAAAAAGAAGAAATTTCTTGTCACAAGCAATTTCTTCTTTTTCCATATTTTTTTCTCAAGAATGATATATCAGGAACGTAAAAAATCAGAGATTGTACGTGAAGGGCTAATTAATAATCAAGCTAAACACATGAGACTAAATAAATGTAGTACGGTCCTTTCTGTAACAGTCTCAGGATTTGGCGGTTATGCAAAAGAGGTATTTTGCCTTCGTGACTTTCATAGTGTGATTTGTTGTGTTTTTGATAACGAAAATAAAGAGGAGGTTACAAACGACATTAGTTTGTAAAATAAACGGTAACTCGTCGGTTTTGCAACCTAAGCATCATATCTCCAGCTTGAATTAGCGATAGTATGGCGTTTAAGTCGCAAAACCAACAAAGATTCTGCACATAAATGTCAGAGTTCAAAGTTCACATCTGGTCTAGATAAATGATCTGATTGGTCTATCGATTTTTTGATTGACAGCGGCTGTCCGTTTATTAGGAAAGGATGCTAGATTGCATACAATGTACCTAGACTATGTAATATTTGATTTACTATGGATCTATTAATTATCGTTCTCTTTTTTCAGAGTTCGACAAGCTCAATGAGTCTGAATCTTGGAGATTGTGCAACAAGTCCAGTGGCTGATGGAAATAGAATGTACTCAGCCAGGGCTCCGTGGAGAGCTGAGTTAACGAGACAGGACGAGGTAGAGTCGGTAAGAGAAAGCGACAAAATATCTGAAGACATGGAACGGCCAACAACTCCGGCACAAGCAGTGCAAAGAGCAGTAAAGAAAGCTAGTGATTCTAAGAGCGGTGCTGTAGATATGGAAACGTTAGAAAATGAACTAGTTAAAATTGCACCGACGATAGCAGACTTGTTCAACAAAATTCACCAACAAACTAATACTACCGTCATAGCATCATCCGAGGAAGAGCTACAGAAGATCAAAGACGATAACGACAGGCTCAGGAAAACAAACAGAACATTAGTTGAAAAGTTAAACAGTTTTCAACAAAAGATAATTCAGTTACAGCTTGAAAATAAGAAACTTAGGGAAGCTAGTGAAAACGAAAAGATAAAACACAATATGCTGGAACAAAAGTCTGCCGAACTCAATATGTTGAAAGATAAACTAGATGATCAGAAAAAGGCTTTGGAAGAGAAAGAAAAGGAGTTAGATATACAGATGGAGAAGATAGCGAGTGTTGTCAGTGATAACGAAGAGCAGAAACTAAAGCTAGCAAACCTGGAACAATTACATGAAGAAGGAATGAGAGAATATGAAGACCAGCAGCAACAAATTTCCGAGCTACAACAGGAAAAGGAGCAACAAAAGGAGCAGATTCAACTACTTGAAGAGAAACAAAAGATGAGCGAAAGTATGCTTTACAGACTTGAAGAAAGACTTTTGCAGCTGGAACGTGGTGGAGCTCGAAAGAACCCGAGAGCCAAATTCGGACTTTCCAAACCGTGGATGAATGGCATGGTAGAGAGATCGCATCATGCGAATGTCAAACTGCAGCCACAGTTTCCCACTGACTGGTCATCAAATGCAAAGGGAGGAAAAGGATGGTCCTTTTGACAAAACCGATGGAAAAAAGCTTATGGGACTTATTTGAACTATCCCGAAACCTGTATAAGACAACAATTCCATGAAGTTATCATTAGTAGATCTCTTACATTTGGCTGTCTTATCAGGGATTGTGTAGCGAATGATCCATTTGATACATGGACCTTAAAACCCAATGTCGTGACAACCTTAAGCCATTCCCACACCATCCCGCTTTTTGACACCCCTAAAGAAACACCCCAGAGAAACAATAATGAAAATGAAGAAATTGCTTGTTAAAAGCATTTTTTTATTTTCAACATATTTTCTATCAAAAAGAAAGAGATATTAATAACTTTCTCATCTTAAAATTGTCGTCTACAACTTCTTTGAATTTGGACCTGTCTAAAATTTTACTGTGTGGTAATGAGTTCATTAAATTCTACATGAAAACATCAGATTATATCAGTGATTTATAGTAATTAGGTCTATCTACCGTTTATTCAAATTCTTCTTGAAAGCGGCTTTCATTCACAGTAATATAAGTTCTTTCCGGGAGCGAAAAGTAGTGGCAATTGGCTTAATTAGCAGGTGGAGCGCCTATACAGGTTCAGTATGCAAGCATTTGCCACGGGGATATCTTACAGTGTCTAACTAAGACAGGTAGAACTCCTGTAAAGATGGTTGATGTTGACAGTGTCTGAATGAGTATTGATTGGTTGAATTGGGTTTAACGCCGCTTATAACAGTATTTCAGTCATACCTCGGCGGCTGGAGCACCTAACGATGGATTCCTTGTATTTCTCACACCAGTACTACCACTATATCCTTTCCTTGCCTCCAGCTGCTATCCCACTTAGGTTTACGATTATCCACCCATTGTTGAATGACAAATGTCGGAAAGAATATGTGCCGCCGCCGGGGGTCTGTATGATTAAAATATTTTTAATTGACTGTCGAATTAGAATAATGAATTTCAGACACCGCCTTTGGCACATTGTTAAAATAAATTCCGTTACTCGGCTTACAAAATACGAATAAAGTAACTTTCGTAAATGCCTTTATATGCCTTCATTAAATGTAATATCTAGGACATGTCTTTAGGGAAAGATACATTTTGATTTAAGCAGTCTTTGATTTTTGGCTGGTAAATGAAGATAAGGCTAACTGAATACTCTGATGACCCTGCTGTGTACATGTTTGACAAAACAATAGGGTAGGGCTACAGTGTCGTTTAAGAATTCCTTTTGTTCCCTACATTAATGAGATTTCTTGTATTGATACCGATATACCGATATCTACCCTATTGTTGCAAACCACTCGGAGATAGATGCGTTTGTAGATAAATATAACCACATTATATAAGTTATGAATATATTTGTGCGTTTGTATCTGTTTTGTCTTAACCCATTAACACACTGCAAAATTTTAGACTTGTCCAATTTGACAGAAGTTGTCAGTAGTCAATAAAGTTGATGAAAATTTTCAAATCCTTTCTATTTTGGGTTAAAAAAACATTGTGGATAATTAAGAAATTGCTTGTAACAAAAGCAATTTTGACTGCAGTTTTTCAATGTAAAGACTTTAATCTTCTTGGTTTCATTTTCTAACGTTTTCTGGTCTTTTATAACGCAATTTCTCCTTCTCTCACATTCTCCTACCAAGAACGATATTTTTGCAATTTCTGCACACTTGGATTGTCGTTTCAGTTTGGACCAATCATAAGATTTTGATGTCTGGTTATCAGACAAGACTTAGAACTTGTCTGAAGAAGCGAAATAAAGATTAGATGCCGACTGAATAATGATAAAATGTTATTGCAAAAATTGTAATTTCTTCTACAATTTTATTACAATTAACAGATCGTGACTGTCAATTAAATTAATGATAAACCAATCAAATGATTTATTTAGAACGGAAGTGAAACCTTAAACTATGGCATTGGTCGTTATTTGTGTGAAACATTTTGTTGGTTAGTTTAAACGGTGTAAATACAGCTGTAATTTCACTGTCTAGGTCGCTAACCAACCGTTAACCATTAACATCTATTTCAATAACTAATTCGAACTTCCTGTTGAGGTTCAGTGAGTACGACCAGCGATCCGTCACTTGTACAGGGAAAACGAAAGCCTCAATACCCTACAATGAGCTGAAAACAGCAGGTATACCCATTGAGTTATCTCCACCCATTCAATAAAAATGAGCGAAGAAGAGCAAGAGTACCGTTTGGAATTTGCAGAGAATAAAAGGTATATCCACCGGAAAACGCCGCCCATTCAATAACAATGAGCGGTGAAGGAACATGTATACCCGTTCGGTAACCCCCCCCCCCCTTCAAAAACAATGAGACATGAAGAGCTATGTTTGAATGGGGTTTAAACGCCGCTTTTAACAGTATTTCAGTCATATTGGGGCAGCTGGAGCACCTAACCATGGATGCCTAGTATTTCTCACACCAGCACTGCCATTACATCCTTTCCGAGCCTCTAGTTGCTCAACCCACTTAGGTTGACTATTTTCCACCCATTGGTTGGAGACAAATGTCGGGAAGGATATTTGCCGCGAACGGGGATCGAACCTAGAACCCCATGATTGATATGTAGAGCAAATATACTCGTCTGGTAAATTTCGTTCATTTGATAACAAGGAGCAAAGAAGAGCAACTATACCCGTTTTGCCATCCCCGTCAATTCAATGAGTGTTTGTGGTTGGAGCGACACACGCCCTCTTGCGCCGTTTGTTGATTTCGTTACGCTAGAAATAAAAGAATGATTTTGGTATATTATCAGATAGTCGAAATATCCCTGTGTGTGTTGGTTGTTCCGATGTATGTCAAATTCAAAGACTACGTCTTCGGAATTTACCGCGATTTACCATGATAGCATCGAAATCTCAAACCCCGGTCTATTCGAGAGCTATTACAAGTCTTCAAATCACCACAATGCTATTTATTATAGTTTTCAAACTATTTCAAAATTAGGCCCACCTTTGACAAGGCGCATTTGGCATCGGTTTGTGTTCAAGATTCGCTTATGTGAAATTCACCCCCTGCAGGACATTAATAAAGACTAATACATTTGGAAAAAATAACTCAGTTAGTGGCATATAAATTAATTGCCTTTTATAATAGACGGTATAAACTGAACAAAATCCCAAGATTTCATGGAAAGCGACTTAACGCGATTAGCTTTAATTGAACTGATCTCAAAAATTGAAATCTCTCGGGAAACGCAGCAAAATGTTGACTTTCTTTACGATGATTTCTGTGAAATTATTGAAAATGAGCTCAAAAGTAGAGTGCCAATTTATAGTGCATCACGTAGAACAAATAAGCGTTACAAGGTAAAGAGACCCTACTGGAATGAAACGTTATCAGAACTATGGAGAGAAATGATCGAGGCGGAACGAAATTTTATTACTTGTGCTGGACCAAAGAGAGCAAGAGACCATAAACGGTCCTTATTAAAAAATGCTCGTTTTAAGTTCGACAAATCATTACGACGATCTGAAAGAGCGTATAGACAATCAGAGGCAATAGAAATAGAAAATATGTTATCAAACAATCCAAATATGTTTTGGGACAAGGTAAGTTTTGGGACAAGGTAAATTCACTTGGACCAAAAAGAAAAACACATCACATCCCTATTAAAATAGTCGATGATAACGGACAAATTGTGAACAACGAAAACGCTGTTTGTGACAAATGGAAAAATTACTTTAAAAACTTGTACAACTCCGTTAACGAACATGAGTACGACGTTTTTCACTATGATAAGTGTAAACTACACAAACAGATGCTCGAACTTAATATTTCGGACCCTTTATTTTCTCAAAATGAACAATTAAACCAGGACATTACTACCGAGGAAATAAGCCAATTGGTAGCAAAATGCAATAATAAATCGGCACCAGGGATAGACGGCATTTCTAACGTCCTTCTAAAATCGCCCCATGTAATAGGCATATTGAAAGACTTTTTTCAGTTTATATTCGATACAGGAATTATACCTTCCATGTGGAGACAAACAATTATATGTCCGATCTTAAAGTGTAACGACTCAGATCAACGGATGCCGCTGAACTACAGAGGAATAAGCCTCCTTTCGTGCATGTGCAAGATATACACCGGATTACTAAATAAACGTATGATAAGTCATTTAGAATCAAACAGTATAATAGCAGACAAACAAAACGGCTTTTGGCGGAATCGGTCATGCAAAGATCATATTTTCACCCTAAACAGCATTCTAAAAAATAACAAAGAGACTTTTACAGCTTTTATCCACCTGAAAAAGGCGTTTGACTGTGTTGGTCGTGATTTGCTCCTATATAAACTTATGTTAAATGGTGTTGACGGGAAAGTATACAATTCAGTCAAATCATTGTATAGCAACACATCGGCCAGTATAAGAATAAATGAAAAAAACACAGACTGGTTCAAATGTGGAAAAAGTGTAGTCCAGGGTGACAGCGCGTCCCCGACATTATTCTCAATTTTTATCAACGACCTGGTAAAAGAAATAAACGATCTCAACCTCGGTGTTGAAGTTGGGGACTCGGTAGTATCAATCCTATTATACGCGGACGATATTGTTTTTTATTGCTAAAACAGCTGATTCTCTTCAATGTATGTTAGACTGCTTAACAAAATGGTGCAAAAAGTGGCGTGTCTCAATAAATACAGATAAGTAAAAGTTTGTTCATTTTAGACATAATAGAAAGAAACGCACAGAAAGTACTTTCAAAATCGGAAACAATATAATTGAAATCGTTCCAGAATACAAATACTTAGGGGTTATTTTTAATGGAAAACTAGACTTTTCGTCGCACTGTGATTCCTTTTCAAAATCAGCAGGTCGAGCTCTCGGTAGTGTGATATCAAAAATACATCACCTGAAACATCTAGGATATAAATCCTTTGAAAAACTATATTTCAATTGTGTTGTATCCATCCTTGAATACGGGGCCTCCAGTTGGGGATACAAACATTACCAATTCATCGATAACGTGCAAAACCGTGCAATTAGATACTTTTTGGGAGTTCACAGATTCACACCAAATGCTGCCATCACAGGAGAAATTGGTTGGCTACCGGGTGAATATAGACACTGGATAGCCATGTTAAGGTATTGGAACCGTCTTCTATCAATAGATAACAATAGACTTACAAGAAAGGTATTTGAAAACGACTATCGCTTATGCCGAAACAATTGGTGTAGCCAAATAAAACAAGTAATCGAAAAAATAGATATATATGTCTTCACATTTTGAGAACAAAATAAGAATTGATATACCAAGTGTCGAGAGAAAAATACGTTCATATTTTGCTAAGATTTTGTTGGTTATAAACTCCTAAAGAGAACACTCGAAACGGAAGAGTATCTACAGTTAAATCTGAGTAAATGCGAGCGGTCACTCTTATCACAGTTACGCTGCGGAATACTACCGTTGAGAGTAGAAACTGGCCGTTATGTGAACGAACCCTACTAGGAGAAACTCTGTGTTATGTGTAACTCTAACGAAATCGAAAACGAGGTTCACTTTGTTGTTGACTGTAACAGATACTTTGAAGAAAGACGCATTTATCTTGGAAACTTAGCTAATAGTGATTACCAAAACCTTACTTCACTAGACAAGTTTCTTTATCTATTGCGTGAATATCCAAGAAAAATAGCCAAATTCATTGTCTCAGCTTATTTAAAAAGACGATCCATTCAGTATGCTACCAACTAAACGATAAGCGTGAACAACGTAACGGATTCAAACCTTATGGCCTGAAACCGAGTGCGTCGTAGCCTTTATCAACGTTAACTCGAATAAAGAAATTTCTAATAGCATATTAATCTATAAATCTATACTCTACTTTAAAGTTCATTATTTAATACATGTACACTTTTACATTTATAAGCATATTTATTCACTTTACCATGCTGTTCTCTTTTCTAACTTTTCTAATGATTACTTTCTATTTGCTTTTTCATATGCATGCCATTTAAAATCGATTAGATTCAATGCAGGGACTGGTAAGGGAGCTGCAAACTGCCTACCCTGACCCCGTTTTGATAAATATTTTTTCGATATGTACACATACTAAAGGGTTTAGGTGTCCTTTTCTCTTTCGTCTCGTGCAAAGGACGTCTTTATTTGAAACAGTGCAGCCTATCATATAGGGATAACCTTTTTAAGAAAAGCAGCCATTTTGCATAACAGTTGCCTCCTTTATCCCACTTCGAATGACACAGATCAGAAAGGACTAACTTTCCTTCGTTCGAAGGTCAGTTAACACTCCTTTCGCGATCCTGTAATCAATTTAAACAATTTATAATTCGAAATTTTATTTGTCGTCACAAATTGAATTAATTCTTCGATCAAATACATCAGTAAATTTGGTAGCAAGAAAAAAAATCTTTAAGTGCTTGTTCCCCTTTCTCGTGGTGCCCTTTCGGAGCTCAATGCGACAGGGGAGGGGCCACTGAACATCCCCCTTTTAAACGGTCATAAACTTGGAAAATTATCATGAAGTATAAAGGTGACTTATAGGCCCATGGGGCCGGGTGTTTAAAGCCAACTTTTCTTTATTTGTATATTATATGTATAACACAAGACACTATAATAAATAAATATTTACTTACTTACTATAAAAATAGCATTTGTTTTGTTATTTTTGAAAGGAGTGGCCATCAGTCTTTAGTGTTTTAATCATGAAAAAAATACAACAAAAGTTCTAATAAGAATATGCTAAATTGATATCAAATTATTATGTTTTAAAAACCTTGTCGGAAAAAGGAAAAGTAGCGATTCAAAAGCAATCTCTCACCCGCTGAACTCTTCACATATATAATCTGAAGTAGATTATACAAATTAAACAGACATTGCATTGTCCAAATTACCACATTTAAAAATGTTTACTCCTTCCACACCCGCAGTTTCAATAATTCAGAAGTTATTTTGGAAAAGAACAAACCGCTTGTTGCAGTTAACCTGTTCCTTCCCTAAGAATCATAGTGACTTTCTTTAAAAGTGATGCATTATATTTTAGATTCTGAAAATAACAGTAAGGTTTATTTCCACGAAGAATGCATTTTCAACAACGTGTTTCCTATCTTTTTTTAATCATCATGTTTATGTGTCGTTTAAAATATTTTTGCTCTGTTATTATTGGTCCATTTTATGCACTTTTTTCTTAGTCTTTCAAAATCTGCAAATGTATGGGGAGCCATCCTAAATTGGTCATTCGTATTCTCTAAACATTGACCGATCGCAGCCGTCAATCAAATATTCATTCGACCAATGAAATCATTCATTTTGACAGGAAGTTCAGTTTGAACTCAGAAATTGGCCGCCATTTTTGTGAATTATTTCTGATGGTTTGGCGACTTAAACACCGTAACTACAGATTGTTAAAGCTGTAATTATGACGTTTAGGTCGCCAACCAACATTCTGCTCATTCGTAGCATGCTGTTGGCCAAATATTTTGCAAAAGAACGCCGTTAAAAATCGAGGCAGAAATTCCTGTCGATTGGTCAATTGTATTGATTTTGTAAAGATTGCAACAAGTACCCAACTGCACGAGACCACCTTCAAGAAGAGTACCAGAAACGTGTTTCGATGCGTATCATCAAAACTGTCACCTGAGACTTGAATCACTTGAATAAAGGGTCTAATTTGATTCAGGGCCATTGGGAGATTTTCGAATTTATGTTGGCTAACCAGGCGACAACTTATAAACCAGTACAAATAGAATGAAATGCATGTGAATTAAAAGATTAAAGGTTAAGAAACTTAAAATCACTATAAGAAAATCATTTGAATAGGTCCTAATTATTACACTAGTGTAAAATCTCCCGTTTAACATAAAAAGAACCAACGGGTTTATTTCTCTCCCGTGCCGTAGGCTATGTCGTACGCTTCTGTATCTAAGATAGTGCTTCTGCAATATTTTAAAAAGAAAAGACGAGTATCAAAGACCAGAAAGGTAACAACCTCCATTACAAACCGTTACCTACACCCTCTTCTCTGTATGGTGTATGATCAAAAGTCGTAGCGTTGGCGCTTATATTCTAAAGGTACATGCGTTATTTAACGCTTGATCTTTCAAAATAAAAGCGTGCACGCTTAAAAAGCAAGAGCCTTCGCATTGTGCGTGTACTTGCAATTTTATTAGAACGAACGCACGCACGCATACACGCACGTACCTACGAACATACCGACCGAACAACCAACCAACCAACCAACCAACCAATCAAAGAATGGTGCTCTGTAGCTTCTGAAAACTGATAGTTAAAGGGAAATAACTCAATTTTCGATAATTTTCGATTTGAACTCGCAGTTGAAGATTAAGTGCATAATGATTCCTTTAACCGTAATACGTTCCTCACACCTTTGCGTATCGACCCGCGTAAGCGTGGCGTATCACGATAAGAAAGGAACGCCGTGACAACGTAGCAGGAACGCGGGTTTACGAAGCGCATACGCCTCGATACGTAGCATGATCTCCTCGTACGCCGAGGGTCGACGTATTTTTAAGTGTGCACTTAAAAATACGTAGCACGTACGTGACAGCTCTGATACGCCGCGCTTACGTAGTGTATACGCCGTAGAAACGAAAATAACGTAGCAGTTACGTAGCGGGAACGTAGCTCTTACGCCTTCTACGTGGCACGAACGAAAAGCTAATCATGCCGCGTAACCACGGCGTAAGCCCGCGTATGCGTAACGTATGTGCGGCGTATGTGCGACGTTAACCGCGTTGTCATTACGTTTTCTTGGTTTTGATTTCGTAACCACGGCGTAAGAGCTACGTTTGTACGGCCTATCTCGCGTTCATGGTGTTGCGTTGTCGGAGTTTCTAAGGCGTTCAAAGAGTTTGTGTCTGAATAGCGCCATAGTACCAGTATTCTTGGTCTTCTCTCATTATTTCCAAAGTCATGGACCAAGAAGATTATGATATTGCTGTTGTCGGACTTGCCTGGACATTTTGCTTACAAAAACAAACTGAAACAGCTATTAAGTGGTATCTTCGGCTGCTTTCTGAAGAATGACTACAACGAGGTGAAATAAACAGTTTTACACCCCAAAGTAAACGTCGTGTTTACGCAGCAGCAACGCCGCGCAAACGAATGGAACGCCGTGCTTACGTAGCGGTTACGCCGCGACAACGCCTTATACGCCACGCTTACGCCACGCTTACGCCTCAGAACGTGGTACTTACGCCGCTGGATCTCCATACAAACACGGGAACGCAGCAGGAACGCCGCGGAAACGACGCAGGAACGTAGTACATACGCCATACCATTGATATCGAACAAAATACGCCTTGGTCATCGGCGTTTGATCCACGTAAAACATTTTTGGCTCAAATGCCGCAGATACGCAAAGGTGTGAGAGCAGCATTAGAATGGTAATACTCTGGTTGAGAATATAAGTCAGCTTGGCAACAATTGACCAATCGCTGGCCCCTCCCACTTACTCTTTTTGCCTCGCCCATCGACTCCAACAGAAGGTCCCGCTTCGATTATAAACGGCAAAGTGTATTGCCAGTAGCAAGAAGAATAGTTAGATGGCGACCTTAACGTCGTAACTACATCTTTGAAAAGCTGTAGTTACGATATTTAAGTCGCCAAACCTACAAAAAATCTTAACAAAAATAGTGGTAAATGTTGGTGTTCAAAACTCATTTCTGCTTTAAATGAATAATCATTGGTCGACGGGTTATTTGATTTACAGCCGTGATTGGTCACTTCTACTTTGACGGACCTTTTTACGATTATATCTAGGATAGAATATTATAAACGAAAAGCAAGGTTAAAAAAAGCGAATGTCAACGGTCGACTGCAGGTCTTTAGCAGCGAAATCATAGTGTTTATTTACAACGTTTAAGTCACCAAACCAATTAAAATATTTCACAAAGATTGCTACCAATGTTGGAGTTCATAACTCGCTTCTGGGTGTGTATCCTGTTTTTTTGTAACGTATGTCAAAATTTAACCCATTCCCACACAAGCCCTCCTTTTTACGCCCCTTAACAAAAAAGCCTTGGAAACCATTGTGGACATAGAAGAAATTGCTTGTATCAAGCAATTGCTTCAATGTCCACAATGTTTTCTACCCTAAAAGAAAAAGAACTTTAGAATGTCATCACCTTAAAATTGTCGTCTGCATCTTCTTTCAATTTGGATCAGTCTAAAATTTTCTTGTGTGGGAATGGGTCAAGGTAAGAGCTGAACTAATTATTTGATTGACAACCGCGATGGTCAATTGACCAATTGCGGCTGTCAATCAAATCATCAGTCGACCAATGAAAACATTCGCTTAGACCAGAAGTGAGTTTAAGCCTCGATATTTATGTTAAGCTTTTTTGTTAGGTTGTTGACTTTAACCTCGCAACTATAGCTTATCCAAGTTGTAGTTGCGACATTTAGGTCGCAAAACAACTATTCTACTTTTTTGTTACATGCTACGGGTCATAAACTTTGCAAAATAACACCGTAAAATATCGAAGCTGAACTTTCTATCGGAGTTTATATGCCGGGGCGGAGTCAACGGAGGGAGGGAGCAAAATGCTAACAGTATTTACTTTCGTCCTCTACTTTGACCGTGATCGTTCAGTAGTTGACTTTGTCTTTATTATTTAAACATCAATTTACTATTCTGTTTAAAAAGTACACGTATTACTTTTTGAAAAAAGTGAAAAAAAGCTTTAGGAGATAAAAACAAAGTCAGATTTAAACTTTAATTCCCAGTCGTAAAATTAATCGTTGGTTATGGAACCCAACATACGGAATCATCATGGTTTAAGCAAAAGTCACATAAAAATTTTCAGTGCCAACTCGTAGGCGATACCCCTTTTTATCGACAGATAAGCAACTTCGGACCGAAGTCAGCTTTATAGGGGGAAATGTTTATCGAGCCGTCGATAAGCAGGTCGCACAAAGAAAGTCGGTATTGGACACCGAGCTCCGACCGACTTAAACTACTTTCACATAAACGCTCCGAAGCGTCGGCGATACGTTACGAACGACTTTTGTGGAATCGGTGATAAAATCGGCAACTAATCGGCATTGGGCGGTTTAACAGTTTGGGTTTTCTAAGATCGGCGACGTGTCGGCGAACTAAAATCTGCCGACTCGTCGTCGACGTCTTGTGCATAATGCATTTTAAAACGTTAAATTTTTATAGCTTAATCCAGTGGCCAAGTATTGTGGTTTAAATGCTTTTTATTTTATCTGAGGTTAAGTATACATACGAATAAGTCACACTTCAATGCACTTAGAGATCACTTCTCAACCATGAATATGCAGACATAATAATTTAATGTAGATTTGTTGATTTAAGAGACGAAGAGAATATTTTTTTATTTTCATGGAGGTATGAACCGAAAAAAACTAATCACACTGAATACGCGAAGCGAGTCTGGGAATATTTTGTGCGGAAGCATACAAAATGTACCTTGCTCAAAATTTTGTTCGTGGAGTTATGAATATTTTTTTTCGACCAATCAGAACGCCTGTTTTTGATAGACGAAACTAAAAATTAAATAATGTAAGTATCTGAAACGTGTTTTATCAAATCAACATGAGCATTATGAGGGAACGCAGCATGGGGTATGCTATTATCATTTGCAAAGTTGCCAAATGATTAAAACCCTTCGTTTACTAAAGTCAGTCATTTTTTCTTTAGTAGAATTAAGAATAGCAATTAGTTGACTGTGTGGTTATGTTTGTTAACCCTCAACTCTGAACTCAATCTTTGAGGGGTTTTATTATTTTAAGGTACGAAAAGGTTGTTAGTACAACCACTGTTTACAAAATTTTACTTTTATTTTCTTTTGCAAAACTGAGTATTAGCGTAACGAATGACAATAACCACTAAATGCCTACGCCATAAAAAGTAGGTCTTATGTATTTCAAGAATATTGCAAACTTTATCTCACTTGAGCACATCTTGTTCAAACTGACTCTGATCAGAATCTTCAGAGAAGTTGAAGACGACAATTTCAAATTGTTCAAAATTCTAAAATATTTATCTCTTTAGGTAGAAAACAATGTGGAAAATGAAGAAATTGCTTGCAACAAGCAATTTCTTCATTTTCCACGTTGTTTTCCACAAATATTTTATTGAGGGTCGTACAAGGGAAGGATAGTGTGGGAATGGGTTAACTCCTTGGTCACTTTAACCTCTTTTCTTTATCATGATACCGTTTGACAAAGAAGATTACTGAGCAAAACAAAGCTTTGCTAGCTTACAGTACTTTTCAGAACTTTGATTGAAGTTATTCTAAAATGTGACATTTCGACCATTGGGAAGCGGCAAATGATTCAACGAATTTTGGGAATTAATTTGAAAAAATAAAAATGAATTAAGAAGAGAAAAGTACTTTAATCCTATCACCCAAAATCCCTGATTTCTACATTCATGTCATATTGTACTTAAGAAAACATTACGGAAAAGAAGGAATTGCTTTATAACCAACATTACGGAAAAAGAAGAAATTGCTTGTAATCAGCATTTTTTTCCTTTTCCACAATATTTTCTATCATATAAATTACCTTCTCTTTTTCCTACTTCATAATACCGTCTGCTACCCTTTTGAAGTCTGAAATTTAAAAAAACACAAATGGGTTAACTCACATATTCTAAACTGAGAGTCAAGTGACTATCCGACCATTGATGAAAGACAACCAAAACAAAAATGTTTGATGAATTAATTCCATAAAATAATGAAAAATAAATAATAACAAAACATTTAAGGTAGTACTTCTGCGTTGAGTAAAATGATAATGTTTCCAAGTTTATTGGTTAAGAACTCATCATTTACTCCAAACAAACTAAAACAAACAAACAAACAAACAAATCGCTTATTTTTCAAATCATGCATACAAATATGATACATGAACAGAATAAAATAAACTGCTTACATATAATAAATTCAGATAGTGAACCGTTCTCCCCGCTCTCCCATGCATCTGGCCTGTTCTTGCTACACACTCTCTCTCCAACGTGCACTATTTATACAATTTTAGCGACCTTTTAGAAAATTCCTTTCACATCGATGCTGACACCTGTTGCCTTTGAAATAATCATTAGTTAATACCCAGTGTTACTATTTCTAGCATTTCTAAAAACACTTAAGATGCAAATACAAACATAAAAGGTTAGTAAGCAACTTGATATTAAATTCTGCTGTCTGACCTTTAATAATGACCACTGTAAACATGTTGTATTCAACCAAATGTGACATATCTTCAGTAGATTTTTATCTTTTCTTTGAGACAAAAGCTTTTCGAAATTATTTTTGAAAGTTACAGATCCTATTATCCAGTTTATCCAAATAATAACTAAAACAATGTTAAGATTTAATTGAAATAAAGACAGATTTTCCACATATTCTTAACGTTTTCTAACATGCTACGACTTAAGTGAGATGATACAATACACTTTTCTTGGTCTAAAAGTCCAATATTTCTGGTTCTGGTTGTAATTAATTGTTTTATGCACCGCATATTCGACGGTATATTTTCCCGATGTCTTCGTCTAAAACTGTATCCTTTACTAAATACAATTTTAGGAACAAAACTCACTTTTGGAATAAATTTGTCACACATGACGCCAAGGTACAATCAAGGTCAACGTTCTTTGACAAAACTTCTGAGAAATCGGCCGTTCAGAAGGAATTTCGCACTTATGTTGTTCTTTGTGTTTTATTGAGTATTGGGTTATATGACTTATTTTTAGATTGAAGGCTGATGTGACGTTTATCTTTTACTATACCGACAAAACGCTATCCCCTTTTAACTTTCGCTTGATCTTGACCACCACGTTCAAATATTTATAAGTATAAAGTCAGATATTTGGGTTTTCCAACGGATATGAAATCGTTCAGCTCTACAACTGGATAAAGGGCTAATGAGGATGACGAAGATGAAATTTGAACCCTCTGTCTTCCGAGGCGTAAATCTGTGGTTCCTTTATATAGTGTCAAAATAGGCCGGGAAGCGGCATAGAAAATTAAGCATGTGATTTACCTCTTGCGAAAATATGCTCAGAAGTTTCGGTCGAGTGTATAAATCTCTTGAGCCGCCGTAAAAGCGCAGTTTGTAGCGCGTCGGACTGTCAATCTAGAGGTCCCGGGTTCGATCCCCGACGGCGGCACTCATCCTTTCCGACTATTTGTCTCTCACCAATTGGTCGATAGTCGTAGACCTATGTGGGATAGCAGCTGGAGGCTAGAAAAGGATGTAATGGTAGTACTGGAATGAGAAATACCAGGATTCCATTGTTAGGTGCTCCAGCCGCCGCGATATAACTGAAAGATTGTGGAAAGCGGCGCAAAACCCCATCCAACAAACAAACAAACAAATAAATCTCTTCTTTAGTGAGCGTCATCATGAACCCGGAATAATTTGTTTTGGCAGAAATTGGAACAAAATTTAGCCTAGACAAATGTGCATTATGATTTTAGTCTACATCATCTTCTTGTCCCTTTTCAACCATAGTTTTTTTTTACTATATAAATATATTAAAAACTATATTGATCAAAATGCCCAACGTAAACACGTTGAACTTAAAGCTAGATTTCCATGTTCTTGAAATAAATTTTAATCCTGAAATAGTGCTTTCTCTGCGTTTTAGCCCTTTGATTTAAATCCAGTTCTGTAGAGGACTTTATTCTGTATGACAAGAATTAAAATTGATATTATGGTAAGAGGATGTAGATGTGTAAATAACTGTAACCTATAATCCAAGGGTGCAACACCAAAAGAATTCAAGACTACCTCTTATTCCATTACGATAGGCCCAGTACACCAAGAAATATGTAAACCAATAACCAGACGGCAACTTTTAGACTGGTCCAAATTCAAAGGAGTTGCAGACGATAATTTAAAGTTTTTCAAATTTTTTATTTTTTTCAACTTTCTGGGTAGAAAACCTTGTAAAAAATGAGGAAATTGCTTGTAACAAGCAATTTCCTTATTTTATACAATGTTTTCCCAATTGTTTTTCTTGAGGGGCGTCCAAAAGCGTCACTGTGTGGGGATGGGTTAAACCAGTAAGACTAATCTGAGTAAAACTTAAAGCAGACTGTAAACCAGGCTCCTAAAATATCTCATATTGGGTAATCTAATTGCTGGTCGCTGCTGCCAATCAAATAGTCTATATACCAATAAAATCATTAATTTGAACCGGAAGTGAACTTTGAACTCCAACATTGTGTGACCATTATCTATTTCAAGCATTTTGTTGGATTGGCGATTTAAAAGTCGTATCTAGAGTTTATTCAAGATGTAGTTAGGACGAGTTACAGCTTATTCAAGCTGTAGTTACGACGCTTAGGTCGCCAACCAACGATTTTGCTTTACTTGTTTTTAAGATGATAATGTCCATAAATTTGATATATTTTTTTCAAAATTCCTGTTGGAGGCAAGAGAGAGTAGCCAGTGAGCTACTAATTACTTTCTGACTGGTTAAAGCTCATGTCTTTTCCGTCGAAACATAGTAGCTATTTGTGTGTGCACCAGCTCCAAGATATAACAAAACCTCGATGACAAATCACAAATTAAATCTATACAATGTTTTATACTGTATTAGTATCTCTATCAGATATCGTCGGTGTAATTCTTAAACCTCATAACTACAGCTTTAATCATTTTGTAGTTACGAGGTTTTAGAATTACACCGACGATAAACAATAGACTAATCGCTCCTCTTTGTTCAACATGTCCATTACTAAACTATACAATCAAACAATTGTGGCACCGAAGTTCCGAATTGGACTTTAAATCTTAAACGAGGTCAAACACACAATGGAACTCATAGCTGTATATGTCGTAAAATCCTAGAAGCGAGCATCTGTTTGACGATATACATTTAAGGTAAATCATTTGATTCTCAATGAATAATTTGTTTTATTTTTTTCTGTGTAACTTTGAAAAGACGTGAGATTTTAATAACTCTCTCTGCCTTATAACCAATGATAACAGCCCAGCATTCTAGGAAATAAAAAAAGCTATCTATCAATAATTCAATCTAGTTTCGTTTATTAAGATTCAAGTCTATTGATTAGCTGATTTTTTCATACTTTCGTGAACAAAATTTCGATGACGAAACTATTTTATTGCGCAAGAGTAGGTCCATAAACTTTGCTCATAACTAGTAAAATATTTGTTTTGTTTTGTTTTGCTTGATTTCATGAAATTATAAGAATTGAAGAGAATATTTTTTGTTTTAATTGAAGCATGCGCCTAAATACTTAATCGCACTAATGTATGAATCCGTACTGCGTATTCATATTGTGTGGTTAAGCTTTTAGGTCCATACCTCAATGGAAAACATCAACAACAACAACAACATTGATAATCTCTTCATTTCTTAATAAACCGGTTTGACAACGTTTCCTGTTTCATATTGATAGACTTGATTGTCATGAATGAAATCATTTGCAGATGAACCTTAAATCTTTATTTTTGTATCTTGACACATTTGTTTTTTATCAGTTCGAACAAAGTATCCGATGTAAGAGAAACAATGGCTGCCTCGTCAACGGAAGTGAAGAGAGTTCGATTTAGTGTTGAAGACGATATAAAATATCCGGAAAACGATCACGATGGGCAATGGGACTTTCTCAAGTAAGACCGTATTTTTGTGTACATTTCCTTGTCCTTTAATATGAGCATATGCGTGACATTTTCAACAATTTCGCATGTGCGTGACTCGTACACATTGAGCACCCTGGACAGCCATTCGGGACAATTAGAATGTTCGCTGATTGTTTGAAGAAGCTTTTGGTCAGAATCTATCTACAGAGCGCAGAGTGAAGACTGATCAGACTGTGCAGATGCACAGGCTGATCTGAGTCTTTACTTGGCGCACATGTGTAATTGTTGGAAATGTCACGCATGGGCTCATATTCGATCTTGAAATAAAATGTTGGGAGTGAATAGGCAATTGACTTATTTGTGGCCTCTCCAAATGACCGCCGATTCGGTAGTTCGACTGCGCTATCAAACGACGTTAGATAGTAAAATATATGAACTGGGACACAACACACAAAATTAAAAGCGTTGGTTGGCGATATTAACGACGCACAACGTTTAAACAATTCCCACGCAGTGACGCTTTCTGATGCCTCTCAAGAAAAGCAATTGGGAAAACATTGTGTGAAATGAAGAAATTGCTTGTAACGATGTGAAAAAAAATCTGAAATTCATAGACTTTAAATTGCCATCCGCCACTCATTTCAATTTGGATCAGTCTAAAATTTTGTCAAGTGGGCATGGGTTAAGGCGCCAAACCAACAAAAATACCTAGGATAAAAATTGAAGATAAGCATTCGCTGCCGTTATGAATAAAGGACTTAGCTGGTAGACTGTTTTGACTGACAGCACCGATCTGTCAATTGCACAAGGTTATACATTATGACGTAGGTCTAGTTTTGACTTTTTGAATCGACGGAACACAGACCACGCCCACAAATCTCCAAAAGGAAGTTCTAGTTCCATATTAAACGTCGTTATTTTACATAATTTATGACCGATGACATTTAACAAAAAAGTAAAATGGCTTGGTTGGTTAGCGACCTCGTAACTAAAGTTTGAGAAAGCTGTGTTTCTTATGATTAAGTCGCCAAATCAATATAAATGATTCACGTGAATGTCAGTCAATTTCGAAGTACTCTTACATGTTACTACTGTGAACCTCAACACTGGAAGACATTTATGTAAAGCATTTTTCAAGCTGCAGTAACGACTTTCAGGTCACCAACCAAATGTATTACTTTTCTGTCACATGTACTAAACATTAATTTTGAAAGATAACGACGTTTTATATCGAAGTGGGACTTCCTGTCGGAGCTCCATGGGCGAGGCAAAAGATCAGTCAATGAAAGTGAATAATCGTATGTTTTTCAGGTATCTTCTCACTCTGAAGGAAGAATTCAATGTTAACAATGTAGTTGAGAGCCTAGTTCAGAAAGGTATTATTAGCGCGGATGCTGGTTCCGATGTGATGAGGCAGGGTAATGCCCGGGCCCAGATAGAGATGTGTATACAAGAGGTTATGAAGGGAGGACCGCCAGCATACGCTAGCTTGTGTGAAACACTAGAGGAGCTGGGCTATTCAAATATCGTTGATGCCTTAAAGGGGGCAGGAAATGACCTTGTTCCAGGTAAATTAAATTACGGGCATCACATATTTGTGTCTTAACCCATTCCAATTCAAACCCTCCTTTTTACGCCCTTCAAGAAAAAAGCTTCGGAAAACTTTGTGGAAAATGAAGAAATTGCTTGTATCAATCAATTTCTTCATTATCCACAATGTTTTCTATCCAAAAAGGTGGAAAACTTTAAAATTCCATGAACTTGAAATTGTCGTCTGCATCTTCTTTCAATTTGGACCAGTCTAAAATTTTCTCAAGTGGGAATGGGTTAATTTACCCATTACCAGACGGCAAAATTTTAGACTTGTTCTAATTGAAAGGAGTTGCAGACGACATTTTAAAGGTTATGAAATTTAAGATGTTTCTACTTTCTTGATAGCAAACATTGTGTAAATGAAGGAATTGCTTGTGACAAGCAATTTCGTCATTTAACACAATGTTTCCTCCGTTGTTTTTCTTGAGGGACGTCCAAACGCGTCATTGTGTGGGGATGGGATGAAAAGTTTATATGATGTAGAGCAACAGTTTTCTCTCACTCTAGCAGAAATTTCGTGTAAGAGAATGGGAGAAAGGAATGTTTGTTATTGAATCTAAGAAAATTCAAGCTATGTTGTCACTGTTTCCCGTTTGTTTTCATTATTTTCCTCTGTGTTACGTAAAATAAAAAGAAATAGAGGGATCTGAGCTCACATTTTTCCGAAGCTTTTGATAAAGAAAAACATTTGTTATATCTTAGATTTTTGGCAAAAGAACTAAACCTATAAGAATTCTGATGTTAGTCATTTTGTGGTAAGTAGCCAAACAATGTCGTATTAACAAGTTGAATATTTATGATCTCGATTATTATAACAATTCTCATTATATCGATTTTGAATTTTACTTTTTAGATTTGTCGGACCTACAGAATTTAGGAGCTCTAAGAGTAAGTAAAAGTAAATTATTTTTATAATGCGACTAAAATAAAGCCAAAAGGGAGTAATCTTGCCGTAAAATGTATTTTTCTATATCAAATTTTATACACCAAACAGCTTCAAATTCAAAACTTTTATATCAATATTGAATAATCGTGAATTACAAATAATACTACATGGGTATTCTAAAAATATAGGTAAAATATATACCTTTCTTGAAGATAACTACCTGCATATTATACCCTATATAAATGAAAACATTACTACATGTTCACCTAGTCATTTGATCCTAAAAATTATATTGTTTTATTTTCCCCCGACTTTTTGTAGGAGCCCCAACCACCTGGTACCTGGTCACAAAGTGCATCAATTGTTCAAACAGGGGATAATTTGACTGTTACCGGAAAGAAAATGTCCTTTGCGACCATCGTCAAGGACGCAAAAGCTTCACAGAAAGAGTTTGCCGTTATTATCGAGCGTCAACACGACCTTGAGAAACAATTAGTACAGGTCATGAAATCTCTTGACACTGCAAAAGACATGTTGATTCGTGAAAGACAGGAAAAACTGAGTTTGCGAGATCAGCTAAAGAGTCGTGACGAAGAACTCGTGGATATGCAGAGAAAGTACCTGGAACTACAGAAAGCAATGGGGAACTTACGCGAAACAAACAACAAATATCACGAAAAGGTCACCAAGTTACAAATAGAGAACGAACAATTACGTAAAGCGGCCAAAGACAGGAATAATCTACAGCTTGAGTTAGACCAAAAGAATATTGAACTTTCACATTTAAAAGAGGAACTCGAAAAGCAAGATACACAAATGAAGACACAAGAAAAGCATATAATTGAAAAACTAAATTTGATTGAGCAAGTTGTTAATGACCACAAGGGTCTTATTGACGGACAAGAAAACATGAACAAGAAAATCGCTAAGCAAGCGACAGAAATCGTCAGATTATCTGAGGAGAAAGTTGATGCTCAGAATCAAATGGCGGCCCAACAGCGCCAGCTGAATTTCCAACAAGCACAGATCTTGATGCTTCAAGAACAGATGCAGAAGTTGGAGTTTCACGTGACGGGCACGACCAGTGATCACACATCACATGTACCGAGTACACCCGTGACAGACACACGTGGAAGCCGTTACTTGGCCTCCCTGTCTAAAGGTTTGAGTCTGAAACCTTTCATTGCACAGGGTAAACTGGAAAACTCGAAAAATACGCACTGGAAAAACGATACAAAGAAATATAAGTGATGATGTTATACTTCAGATTTGTTAAAGTTAACTCCCTTTTCCATTTTGACAACGACTGCAAAAACCTTTAGCTCATTGAATTGAAAACAACAAAAGAGGACCGAAGCTTTGGTTGACATCTTTCGTTTTCTATGTAAAAAAGAAAATGATTACAATCGTCGTAGTTTTATTTCCCAAAAATATCAATCAAATCATTTGCGATGTAAGTTTTATCATTTTTAAGCATTATCGTTTTTTTTGTCTTTACCCATAGATACTTTTTCGATAAATTGTTGAATAGGAAACTGCCTTTGTCAGTTGCCGTTCAAAAGAAAATAAATAAAAATAAGTGTCAACAATTTAATAAAAACACAAATAGATTCTTCGCTTAAGGTAGTTAGTATTTTAACTTTCTAGTAAGTCTAGATTACATCTCATTTACTCTATGATTACACACGAGATCGCCTTTGCATTCAACCGCTTAGTTGTTTTGTTACAGAGTCGAGGTTTCGCCATTAATGTTAGCGGTATTCGAAATAGGGTTGTTGTCAAACATACACCGGCCTCTCTCGTGTCATATCATGACACATTACACGTAGCTTTATATATGTGACTCGTCACCTGTAAAACTTAACCCATTCCCACTCAGTGACGCCTTTTGACGCCCGTCAAGAAAAATAATTAGGAAATTAAGGAATAATTGAATCAAGCAATTTCTTCATTTTCACAATATTTTCTACCTAGAAAGTTGAAAATATCTAAACTTTCATAAACTTTAAATTGTCTTCTGCAGCTTCTTTCAATTTAGACCTGTCTTAAATTTTGCTGTGTTGGACCCATTCCAACTCAAGCCCTCCTTTACGCCCCTATAAAAAAAACTGAACTGTTGAAAAATTGTTGAAAATAAAGAAATTGCTTGTATCAAGTATATGATTTTTTAATGCCAAAAGACAAAAAAAAAAAAAAAAAAAGAAAAAAAGAAAAAAAGTAAAAAAGATAAATTCTATCAACTTGAAATGTCGTCTGCAGCTTCTTTCAATTTGCACCAGCCTAAAATCTTGCTGTGCAAGAATGGGTTAAAAATTTGGTCGGCGTTTAAAATAAGGAAGAATGACCACTACATAGATTAAAAAAATCTTCCAAGATCAAAGAGTCTCGACACTGGTCAATCTGCACAGTTCGTTTCACAGTAACTCTTTTACCTTCCCTGAAGGTCCCTATTCGCCATATCATGAATACGAATCTTGTATTACTTTAGTTTGCGGACCTTTGTTTACACATCAGTCGCCGTCATAGAGCAGTTGCTAGCGCGTCAGATTCCTAATCATCAAACATGGGATGTCATCGGTTCGATCCCCGGCGGCGGCACAAATCCGACATTTGTCTCTCACCAATGGCTGGATAATCGTAAACCTAAGTGGGATAGCAGCTGGAGGCTTTGAAACGATGTAGTGGTAGTACTTGTGTGAGAAATACCACAAATCAATTGTTAGGTGCTCCAGCCGCCGCGATATGCAATCAATCAATCAATTAATCAATATGATACTTTTAAGTTCAGTGTGATATGAACTGAAGGGTCGCAAATATTAATCAATCAAATCATTCATTTATTTAGACTGGAAGGGGACTTTGGACTCCGTCGATTTTTGTCAAATATTTAAAACATCGTAAATATAATTTATTTAAGTATTTGTTTTGTTTTATGTTCTTGATCACATATTTAACAAAACGATGTCGTTTAACCCATTACCAGATGACAAAATGTAGACTGGTCCATATTGAAAGAAGTTGCAGACATTTCAAATACGGTAGAAAACATTGAGAGAAAAAGAGATATTGCTTGTTTACAAACCAGTTCTCCTTTTCTCACAAAGTTTTCCATGGTCAAACATCGTCAGGGCATCAGAAAGCGTCATTTCATGGTAATGGGTTAACTCGAACTGCTATATCGGAGGTTGGTGGGCGTGGTCCGTCAGTTGTTACATATACATGTACTAAACTATCATATGTAATAAAGAATGTTAATTTGATATAAAATTATGTAGAGCATCATTGTTCGTTGTACAATTCATTATTTATATTTTTGTTTACGTTGAACAGGTCATCATCGTGAAAGTTTAAAAACAAACAAACAAGAGAAAGGTCGAGGTCCATTCCATCAGGAATTTCAGCACTTTGATAATGTATGCAATACCATATATCACCCCATGCATTGTCATAAAACCTACAGATTCTAGGATAAAGTATTTTGCTTTAAATTATCGACAGTTTAATTTTGTCTTTTATGTTTGCTTAGATATTCCGCCCCTACTTGACAGATAAATGCATATCATTTCAACTCTTTATTGCAATATTTGTCTAACAAATAAACTTGATCTTAATTTAGAATGAAATCATACAGACAAGTGGTCATAAATACCTCATGGGTCAGTCGATACACCGACTTGTAATATCAAAATCACCGTAACTACGGCCTGTTTCAATCTCCCGTAAGGATTTTGGTGTAAATGGACGCAATATTTTCAACTTAAATCCGCAGCAATAATCATTTTTCAATCACAAAACGGACAATTATTCACTCTTTATTAGTGGGGTACAGAAATATCGAAACTACAATTTGATATCCAGTATGTTTAATTTCTGTTTGGTATCCTATCGATCAATCGCTGACCCCGCCCACTGACTCCGTTTGTCTCACCCATTGACTCCGACAGTGAATTCCGCTTCGATTTCAAACGGCGTTATTTAGCAATATTCATAGCCAGCAGCGTGTAACAAAAAAATGAAATGGTTAGTTGGCGATCTGTACGTCGTAACTACAGTTTGAATAAGTTGTAGTTACGACGTTTAAGTCGCCACACCAACAAAAATGTTTTACGCAAAAGTCGGCCATTGTTGGGATCAAAGCTCAATTTCGGACTTATAGAATGATTTGATTGGTGGATTGATTCTGTGATTGACACACGCGATTGGTCAATTGATGGGTCACTGGCCTAGTACTCTGACCTCCGACATCTAGATTGTGATATCAAACGACGCTAGTGTGCAAAATATATTGTCAGTGACATAGAACATAGAGCCAATCGTAACTTACGATCGAATAAGCTTTAGTTAGTGCGTTTTAGTCGCAAAACCAACAAAAAAAGCTTTCAATAGTTGTTGTATACCATTCACCTCCGGTGAAATTGATTGATCTGTTTGCCCGATTTAAAAGAAATCACATGCAATTTTTAAAAGTGCAGGAAAATAATAATGATAATAATAAAAATGTTCGAATGAGAAAGGAAAACACCAGACAAGAGGATTGATGAAATCTAAATTTGTTATTAAGTTTCTAACAAACAGTATGTATGGGTACTTATTGCAATCGTCATGTCAAGAACACATAACGCAGGGTTTGGTCGCCAAATAACAAAAGTTCACATTTTGATGTCATTCTTTAACGCTACTTGTTCTCATTCATATTTCGTACCAACACATCGACGCCCCAAAGAAAAAACACACACACACAAAAAAAAACAACAAACAAACAAACAAAACAACAGCAACAACAACAACAATAATTGGGAAACATTGAAGAAATTGCTTGCTACACTCATTTTTTTTTCATTTTCTACAAAGTTTTCTACCCAAAATTTCATAAACTTTGTATTGTCTCTTCTTATCCTTTCAATTTGCACAAGCAGTCTGATCTTTGTCTAGACCTTCTGATAGTCCCTAGCATTGTTTATACCATTAATTTTCTTAATCATTACCTATCCAAAATGAGTGTTTTCTGTGCTTTCGGTCTTTTGATTTTAACATAATTTTGGAAATGATTGAATTCAACATGACAAGGGTCACCAGAAGTTTATTATGCCTTATCGACATTCGGCGGGATCTAGCTTTTATGGATTGAGAACAAAACAATAATATCGAGTACAAAACAAGTACACTTTCACAAGGGCTAAACTATGTAATAACGAGTTTCTTCGGTGCATATCATAGATTGATTGATTTATTGTATGGGGTTTAACGCCACTTTTAACAGTATTTCAGTTATATCGCGGAGGCTGTAGCACCTAAGAATGGATTCCTGGTATTTCTTACACCAGTACTACCATTACATCCTTTCCTAGCCTCCAGCTGTAATCCCACTTAGGTTTACGATTATCCACCCATTGGTGAGAGACAAATGTCGGAAAGGATATGTACCGCCGCCGTGGATCAAACCCATGACATTCCATGATTGAAGATTGGGAGTCTGATGCGCCATCGACTGCGCCATGGCGGCGTCTTGCATATCATAGAAGAGCGATTATTACATCATTCTAACTCTTTATCAAAATACTGTTATCGAAATTGATAAAGCATTCTAACAATTCAATATTAGTGACAAAATGAACTCTAGAGAGCCTAGATCATTTTGTATAAGCCTGCATGATTGAGCTGTTATAAGTTGATGAAAAAACCTTAAAACATTCACCGAAAATTAGGCCAAAGCAATGCATAATCAGTTACATAAGTAGATTGATTCGCTATGCTTGTAATTTGACGCGGATTCCTGATTGATAATTGATCATTTGCGTTTGAAGTTCCTACCTTTTTAGATCAGAACGATTAGCTCAATTGGTAGAGCTCTCAACTTCAGACCTTGAGATGGCAAGTTCGATCCCCTAAATAACCAAGGTAATAAACTTATTGTCTTTCAGACGAACCGAGGTACTATTGACTTAAATTGGGACTACACCGAGCATGATAAAGAACCCTGTGGGGCTTCCGGTGGTTCCGTTTTTATCCTTGCGCTATTCCCCATAATAACTATCCGCCTTCTTGGGTGGTTGCTCATACGGTAAATTTACCAATCGCGGCTGTCAATCAAATAATTAGTCGACCAATGGAAACATTCATTTAGACTAGAAGTAAACTTTGAACTCCCACATTGGTCATTTATGTGAAGCATTTTTTGTTGATTTGGCTACTTAAACGTCGTAACTACTGCTTATGCAAGCTAAACTTACGACGTTTCGCCTGGTTAAGACTTCCTCGACATAACAAAAACAACAACAACAACAATAATAAACTGTGTTATTTTTCAAATCTCATGACCAGTAACATGTAACAAAAAGGTAGAATAAGCTATAGTTACGACGTTTAAGCCGCAAAACAAACTTAAATGGTTAACAAAAATAGCGGCCAATGTCGGAGTACAAAACTTTTTGGTCTAAATGAATGATTTTGTTAGTCCACTGGTGATTTAAATGACAGCCGCAATTGGTCAATTTGGTGAGCAGACGAGGGCTCCGAAGAATGTCGTGTTTGTGAAGTCCGTGAAGTTGGCAGAACATTTGACATTAGACATTAGACATTCGGCCGAATGTCTAATCGCATAAATAGACATTCAACAAGTATAAAAATTGAATGTCTAATTAATCATTAGAGATTCGGTGGACATTGGAAAACACAGATTTGAATGTCCAATTAGTCATTAGACATTCCGTGGACATTGGAAAACACAGATTTGAATGTCTATTTAGTCATTAGACATTCGGTGGACATTCGAAATTTTTTTTGAATGTCTATTTAGTCATTAGACATTCGGTTGACATTCGAAAACACTGATTTGTATGTCTAATTAGTCATTAGACATTCGGTGGACATTGGAAAACACTGATTTGAATGTCTAATTAGTCATTAGACATTCGGTGGACATTCGAAATTTTTTTTGAATGTCTATTTAGTCATTAGACATTCGGTGGACATTCGAAAACACTGATTTGAATGTCTAATTAGTCATTAGACATTCGGTGGACATTGGAAAACACATATTTGAATGTCTAATTGGTCATTGGACATTCGGTGGACATTCGAAATTTTTTATGAATGTCTATTTAGTCATTAGACATTCGGTAGACATTGGAAAACACTGATTTGAATGTCTAATTAGTCATTAGACATTCGGTGGACATTGGAAAATACTGTTTTGAATGTCTAATTAGTCATTAGACATTCGGTGGACATTGAAAAATACTGTTTTGGATGTCTAATTAGTCATTAGACATTCGGTGGACATTCGAATTTTTTTTTGAATGTCTAATTAGTCATTAGACATTCGTTGGACATTGGAAAACACTGATTTGAATGTCTAATTAGTCATTAGACATTCGGTGGACATTCGAATTTTTTTTGAATGTCTATTTAGTCATTAGACATTCGGTGGACATTCGAAAACACTGATTTGAATGTCTAATTAGTCATTAGACATTCGGTGGACATTGGAAAACACTGATTTGAATGTCTAATTAGTCATTAGACATTCGGTGGACATTCGAATTTTTTTTCTGAATGTCTATTTAGTCATTAGACATTCGTTGGACATTGGAAAACTCTGATTTGAATGTCTAATTAGTCAATAGACATTCGGTGGACATTCGAAAACACTGATTTGAATGTCTAATTAGTCATTAGACATTCGGTGGACATTCGAATTTTTTTTTGAATGTCTATTTAGTCATTAGACATTCGGTGGACATTGGAAAACACTGATTTGAATGTCTAATTAGTCATTAGACATTCGGTGGACATTCGAATTTTTTTTCTGAATGTCTAATTAGTCATTAGACATTCGGTGGACATTGGAAAACACTGATTTGAATGTCTAATTAGTCATTTGACATTCGGTGGGCATTCGAAAACACTGATTTGAATGTCTAATTAGTCATTAGACATTCGGTGGACATTGGAAAACACTGATTTGAATGTCTAATTAGTCATTAGACATTCGGTGGACATTCGAAATTTTTTTTGAATGTCTATTTAGTCATTAGACATTCGGTTGACATTCGAAAACACTGATTTGAATGTCTAATTAGTCGTTAGACATTCGGTGGACATTGGAAAACACTGATTTGAATGTCTAATTAGTCATTAGACATTCGGTGGACATTCGAAATTTTTTTTTTTTGAATGTCTATTTAGTCATTAGACATTCGGTGGACATTGGAAAATACTGATTTGAATGTCTAATTAGTCATTAGACATTCGGTGGACATTCGAATTTTTTTTTGAATGTCTATTTAGTCATTAGACATTCGGTGGACATTGGAAAACACTGATTTGAATGTCTAATTAGTCATTAGACATTCGGTGGACATTGGAAAACACATTTTTGAATGTCTAATTAGTCATTAGACTTTCGGTGGACATTCGAAATTTTTTATGAATGTCTATTTAGTCATTAGACATTCGGTGGACATTGGAAAACACTGATTTGAATGTCTAATTAGTCATTAGACATTCGGTGGACATTGGAAAACACTGATTTGAATGTCTAATTAGTCATTAGACATTCGGTGGACATTCGAATTTTTTTTCTGAATGTCTAATTAGTCATTAGACATTCGGTGGACATTGGAAAACACTGATTTGAATGTCTAATTAGTCATTAGACATTCGGTGGACATTGGAAAATACTGTTTTGAATGTCTAATTATTCATTAGACATTCGGTGGACATTGGAAAACACTGATTTGAATGTCTAATTAGTCATTAGACATTCGGTGGACATTCGAAATTTTTTTTGAATGTCTATTTAGTCATTAGACATTCGGTGGACATTGGAAAACACTGATTTGAATGTCTAATTAGTCATTAGACATTCGGTGGACATTGGAAAACACATATTTGAATGTCTAATTAGTCATTAGACATTCGGTGGACATTCGAAGTTTTTTTTGAATGTCTATTTAGTCATTAGACATTCGTTGGACATTGGAAAACTCTGATTTGAATGTCTAATTAGTCAATAGACATTCGGTGGACATTGGAAAATACTGTATTGAATGTCTAATTAGTCATTACACATTCGGTGGACATTGGAAAACACTGATTTGAATGTCTAATTAGTCATTAGACATTCGGTGGACATTCGAAATTTTTTTTGAATGTCTATTTAGTCATTAGACATTCGGTGGACATTGGAAAACACTGATTTGAATGTCTAATGAGTCATTAGACATTCGGTGGACATTGGAAAATACTGTTTTGAATGTCTAATTAGTCATAAGACATTCGGCGGACATTCGAAATTTTTTTTGAATGTCTAATTAGTCATTAGACATTCGGTGGACATTGGAAAACACTGATTTGAATGTCTAATTAGTCATTAGACATTCGGTGGACATTCGAATTTTTTTTTGAATGTCTATTTAGTCATTAGACATTCGGTGGACATTGGAAAACACTGATTTGAATGTCTAATTAGTCATTAGACATTCGGTGGACATTGGAAAACACATATTTGAATGTCTAATTAGTCATTAGACATTCGGTGGACATTCGAAGTTTTTTTTGAATGTCTATTTAGTCATTAGACATTCGTTGGACATTGGAAAACTCTGATTTGAATGTCTAATTAGTCAATGGACATTCGGTGGACATTGGAAAATACTGTATTCAATGTCTAATTAGTCATTAGACATTCGGTGGACATTGGAAAACACTGATTTGAATGTCTAATTAGTCATTAGACATTCGGTGGACATTGGAAAACACATATTTGAATGTCTAATTAGTCATTAGACATTCGGTGGACATTCGAATTTTTTTTTTGAATGTCTATTTAGTCATTAGACATTCGTTGGACATTGGAAAACTCTGATTTGAATGTCTAATGACATTGGAAAACACTGATTTGAATGTCTAATTAGTCATTAGACATTCGGTGGACATTGGAAAATACTGTTTTGAATGTCTAATTAGTCATTAGACATTCGGTGGACATTCGAAATTTTTTTTTGAATGTCTAATTAGTCATTAGACATTCGGTGGACATTGGAAAACACTGATTTGAATGTCTAATTAGTCATTAGACATTCGGTGGACAATGGAAAACACTGATTTGAATGTCTAATTAGTCATTAGACATTCGCTGGACATTCGATTTTTTTTCTGAATGTCTAATTAGTCATTAGACATTCGGTGGACATTTGAAAACACTGATTTGAATGTCTAATTAGTCATTAGACATTCGGTGGACATTCGAATTTTTTTTTGAATGTCTATTTAGTCATTAGACATTCGGTGGACATTGGAAAATACTGTATTGAATGTCTAATTAGTCATTAGACATTCGGTTGACATTGGAAAACACTGATTTGAATGTCTATTTAGTTATTAGACATTTGGCGGACATTCGAAAAAAAGATTTGAATGTCTAATTAGTAATTGGAAAACACAGATTTCTCTACACGCGATATCTCTATTTCGACGGATACCCTCGCAGCTACAGCCGAAATTAAGTCGGTGAGGGGTTATTCCGGCGAGGTCCGTCTCATGTTAACTTGGCCCGTATCCGAATGACCCGCAAAAAGAGATGAACTTTGGCAGGGAGTCGACCGAATTGCACAATTCTCGCCCCGATTGTAGATCTCGGCGAGCCATACACGCAGATACCGATTTATCGCCAATCCGACATCGGGTTGAGGTTTTTGGCCAGAACGATGAAGGTGCGCGACTTTACTTTGCAGGTCGATTGTGAGAAAACGCTGGGCTGTAGCTACCCGGTTTCGACGAAACGGCACTCAAGACATCGAGAGAAAGCATTTGACAACGAAGTTTCGCCCGATTCGGTCTCCGCAAAGATCGGCACTTTGGCGCACAGCTCGAGGTAAATCCAAGGGACAAGTGTCTCATTCCCGTGACAAGTGTCTCATTCCCGTGACACAGCCCCTATCCCGGTTGTGGTACTCGTCACCGAGCCGCGGCAAGAACTACTTACTTGACCTAAACCCGTGTTGCCTTCCACAAAAGGCCCTAAATGGTATTCTCTGCAGAGAGCATAAGCCCGTCTGCCGCTAGTGCCCGGGGTAAATCCATTGGACAAGTGTATCATTCCCGTGACAAGAGTCTCATTCCCGTGACAGGGCTCCTAGCTGGCCCTTGGCACTCGACACCGAGGCGCAGCCAGCACTGCCTAACGGGCCGGGGCTCGGCCCACCAGCCGCCCCAGGGCCCGAGCATGCTTCCCTGCACCGGAGGGAGCTTGGGCAGGCCGATACTGCCCGAGGTAAATATACGGGAAAAGTGTTTCATTCCCGTGACACAGCCCAAAGAGCAGCGGTGGCACACGACACCGAGGCGCAGCCAGAACTACTTACTCGGCAAAAGCACGGTCTGCCTGCCGCACCTGGCCCGGAGCGGCCTTGCCTGAAGCGGGCGGAGCTTGGGCCGGCCGTTACTGCCCGGGATAGATCCATGGGAAATTGTCTCTTTCCCGTCATTCGGCCATAACCGCGCCAGTGGAGCTCGACACCGAGTGCTATTTACTGGACTTGGACCCGCGCTGCTTGCCGCACCAGGCCCGATATGTATTCTCATCAGGGAGCGGAGCCGGTATCTGCCGCTAGTGCCTGGGGTAAATCCAAGGGACAAGTGTCTCATTCCCGTGACAAGATTCTCATTCAAGTGACACGCCCCTAGCGGGTCCGTGGCACTCGACATCTCGCGGCAAGCACTGCCTACCGGGCCGTGGCCCGGCCCACCAGCCGCTCCAGATCTCGAGCGTTCTCTCCTGCACCGGAGGGAGCTTGGGCAGGCCGATACTGCCCGAGGTAAATAGACAGGGAAAGAGTCTCATTCCCGTGACACAGCCCAAAGAGCACACGACACCGAGACGCAGCCAGAACTACTTACTCGGCAAAAGCACGGTCTGCCTGCCGCACTTGGCCCGGAGCGGCCTTGCCTGAAGCGGGCGGAGCTGGGGCGGGCCGCTACTGCCCGTGATAGATCCACTAGAAAAGTGTCTCTTTCCCGTGAAAAGGCAATTACGGCGCCAGTAGAGCTCGACAACGAGGCGTGGCCAGCGCTGTTTACTTGACCTGGACCGGCGCTGCCTGCCGCACCATGCCCCGAATGGTATTCTCTGCAGCGAGCGGAGCCGATGTCTGCCTTTATTCCCCGAGGTAAATCCAAGGGACAAGTGTCTCATTCCCGTGACAAGTGTCTCATTCCCATGACACGGCTCCTAGCGGGTCCGCGGCACTCGACTACGAGGCGCGACCAGCACTGCCTACTAGGCCGGGGCCCGGCCCATTAGCCGCTCAAGGCCCGACTGTTCTTCCCTGCAGCGTAGGGTGCTTGGGCAGGCCCCTACTGTCCGGGGTAATTATACGGGGAAAGTTTCTCATTTCCGTGACACAGCCCCATGAGCAACCGTGGCACACGGCACTGCTTACTGGGAAAGGGCCCGGTCTGCCTGCCGCACCAGGCCCGGAGCGGTCTTCCCTGAAGCGGGCAGAGCTGACCGAGAGAGATCCTCAGGAAAGGTGTCTCTTTCCCGTGACACGGCCCCAACCGCGAAAGTGGAGCTCGACACCGAGGTGTGGCCAGCGCTTTTTACTGGGCCTGGACCCGCGCTGGTTTTCTCTGCAGCGAGCGGAGCCGATGTCTGCCGCTAGTGCCCGGGGTAAAACCAAGGGACAAGTGTCTCATTCAAGTGACACGGCGCGGCCAGCACTGCCTACTGAGCCAGGGCCCGGCCCATCAGCCGCTCAGGGCTTCGAGCGTTCTTCCTTGCAGCAGAGGGAGCAATGACAGGCCGCTACTGCCCGGGGTAAATAGACGCGGAAAGTGTCTCATTCCCGTGACACAGCCTCACGAAAGCGTGGCACAAGGCACTGCTTACTGGGAAAGGGCCTGGTCTGCCTGCCGCACCAGGCCCGGAGCGGTCTTCCCTGAAGCGGGCGGAGCTGGGGCGGGCCGCTACTGACCGAGAGAGATCCTCAGGAAAGGTGTCTCTTTCCCGTGACACGGCCCCAACCGCGAAAGTGGAGCTCGACACCGAGGCGTGGCCAGCGCTGTTTACTGGGCCTGGACCCGCGCTGCCTGCCGCATTAGGCCCAGAATGGTTTTCTCTGCAGCGAGCGGAGCCGATGTCTGCCGCTAGTGCCCGGGGTAAATCCAAGGGACAAGTGTCTCATTCAAGTGACACGGCGCGGCCAGCACTGCCTACTGAGCAAGGGCCCGGCCCATCAGCCGCTCAGGGCTTCGAGCGTTCTTCCTTACAGCATGAGGGAGCAATGACAGGGACCCGCAATGACAGGCCGCTACTGCCCGGGGTAAATAGACGCGGAAAGTGTCTCATTCCCGTGACACAGCCTCACGAAAGCGTGGTACAAGGCACTGCTTACTGGGAAAGGGCCAGGTCTGCCTGCCAGGCCCGGAGCGGTCTTCCCGAGGCGTGGCCAGCGCTGTGTACTCGGTGGGTTACGGGGCCACCTGCCACACAAGGCCCCGAGCAGCCTTCTCTGCAGCGAGCGGATCAAGGGGCTGCCGTTCGTTTCCGAGGTAAATGCATCTGACGAGTGTCTCATTCCCGTGACAAGTGTCTCTTTCCCGTGACACGGCTCCTGGCGCTCCCGTGACACTCGCCATTGAGGCGCGGCCAGCCTTGTTAAAAGGATATGGGAGCAGCCTTCCCTGAAGCGGGCAGAGCTAGGGCTGGCCGCTTCTGCCCGGGGTTAAAACAGCGGGAGAGTGTTTCATTCCCGTGACACGGCTCCTACCGCGCCAGCCGCTCTCGACAAGGAGGGAGGCGTTGCGAGCTTTGCTTACAGGGCTCAGGCCCTGGCAAGCTGCGGCATCGAGCCACGAGCGGTTTTCTCTGCAACAAGCGGAACAGTGGAATGCCGCTCGTTCACGGGGTAAATCCACGGGTCAAGGGTCTCATTCCGGTCACAAGTGTTTCATTCCCGTGAAACGGCCCAAAGCGCACCCAAGGCACAACATCGAGGCGGTCTTCCCTGTAGCGGACAAAGCGGGGACGGGCCGCTACTGTCTGGATTTTTTCCAAGGGAAATGTGTCTTATTCCCGTGACACTGCCCCTAGCGCGCCAGCGGCACTCGACACCGAGGGCTGGGCCACGGCCATCTGCCGCACTAAGCCCCCGTTGGTCTTATCTGCGGCTAGCGGCGCTTGGCCTGCCGCTCTTTCTCGCGGCTAATCTAAGGGACAAGTGTCTCATTCCCTTGACAAGTGCCTCAGATAAATAGAGAGAGAAAGAGAGGGAGAGACAGACAGAAATAGAGACAGAAAGAAAAACAGACTGACAGACAGACAGAGAAAGAGAGGGGAGAGAGGGGTAACTCAGTAAATCAGATCAACCGACAGAAGTAAAATTCATATGAAAAATAAAACATTGAAACTAAACGTGCCTATTTTAAAAGAGTAACGGCGTTACTCGCAAATGAGCCGAAGATAGGTTTGTCAAATTGTAGATTTCATTATATACCATTTAAAGGCATTTATCTGTTTATTCCGAATGTGTAGGACTAATTAGACTTTCAAATAAGCTTATTTCGGATGTCCATCGAATGTCTAATGACTAATAAGACATTAAAGTCTGTTTTTTCCAATGTCCAACGAAAGTCAAATGACTGATTAGACATTCAAATCAGTGTTTTCCAATGTCCACCAAATGTCTAATGACTAAATAGACATTCAAAAAAAAATTCGAATGTCCACCGAATGTCTAATGACTAACTAGACATTCAAATCAGTGTTTTCCAATGTTCACCGAATGTCTAATGACTAATAAGACATTCAAAACAGTATTTTCCAATGTCCACCGAATGTCTAATGACTAAATAGACATTCAAAAAAAAATTCAAATGTCCACCGAATGTCTAATGACTAATTAGACATTCAAATCAGTGTTTTCCAATGTCCACCGAATGTCTAATGACTAAATAGACATTCAAAAAAAATTTCGAATGTCCACCGAATGTCTAATGACTAATTAAACATTCAAATCAGTGTTTTCCAATGTCCACCGAATGTCTAATGACTAATTAGACATTCAAATCAGTGTTTTCCAATGTCCACCGAATGTCTAATGACTAAATAGACATTCAAATCAGTGTTTTCGAATGTCCACCGAATGTCTAATGACTAATTAGACATTCAAATCAGTGTTTTCCAATGTCCACCGAATGTCTAATGACTAATTAGACATTCAAATCAGTGTTTTCCAATGTCCACCGAATGTCTAATGACTAATTAGACATTCAGAAAAAAAATTCGAATGTCCACCGAATGTCTAATGACTAATTAGACATTCAAATCAGTGTTTTCCAATGTCATTAGACATTCAAATCAGAGTTTTCCAATGTCCAACGAATGTCTAATGACTAAATAGACATTCAAAAAAAAAAAAATTCGAATGTCCACCGAATGTCTAATGACTAATTAGACATTCAAATCAGTGTTTTCCAATGTCCACCGAATGTCTAATGACTAATTAGACATTCAAATCAGTGTTTTCCAATGTCCACCGAATGTCTAATGACTAAATAGACATTCAAAAAAAAATTCAAATGTCCACCGAATGTCTAATGACTAATTAGACATTCAAATCAGTGTTTTCCAATGTCAACCGAATGTCTAATGACTAATTAGACATTCAAAACAGTATTTTCCAATGTCCACCGAATGTCTATTGACTAATTAGACATTCAAATCAGTGTTTTCCAATGTCCACCGAATGTCTAATGACTAAATAGACATTCATAAAAAATTTCGAATGTCCACCGAATGTCTAATGACTAATTAGACATTCAAAAATGTGTTTTCCAATGTCCACCGAATGTCTAATGACTAATTAGACATTCAAATATGTGTTTTCCAATGTCCACCGAATGTCTAATGACTAAATAGACATTCAAAAAAAAAATTCGAATGTCCACCGAATGTCTAATGACTAATTAGACATTCAAATATGTGTTTTCCAATGTCCACCGAATGTCTAATGACTAATTAGACATTCAAAAAAAAATTCGAATGTCCACCGAATGTCTAATGACTAATTAGACATTCAAATCAGTGTTTTCCAATGTCCACCGAATGTCTAATGACTAATTAGACATTCAAATCAGTGTTTTCGAATGTCAACCGAATGTCTAATGACTAAATAGACATTCAAACAAAATTTCGAATGTCCAACGAATGTCTAATGACTAATTAGACATTCAAATCAGTGTTTTCCAATGTCCACCGAATGTCTTATGACTAATTAGACATTCAAATCAGTGTTTTCGAATGTACACCGAATGTCTAATGACTAATTAGACATTCAAATCAGTGTTTTCCAATGTCCACCGAATGTCTAATGACTAATTAGACATTCAGAACAAAAATTCTAATGTCCACCGAATGTCTAATGACTAATTAAACATTCAAATCAGTGTTTTCCAATGTCCACCGAATGTCTAATGACTAATTAGACATTCAAATCAGTGTTTTCCAATGTCCACCGAATGTCTAATGACTAAATAGACATTAAAAAAAAAATTCGAATGTCCACCGAATGTCTAATGACTAATTAGACATTCAAATTAGTGTTTTCGAATGTCCACCGAATGTCTAATGACTAATTAGACATTCAAATCAGTGTTTTCCAATGTCCAGCGAATGTCTAATGACTAATTAGACATTCAGAAAAAGAATTCGAATGTCCACCGAATGTCTAATGACTAATTAGACATTCAAATATGTGTTTTCCAATGTCCACCGAATGTCTAATGACTAATTAGACATTCAAATCAGTGTTTTCTAATGTCCACCGAATGTCTAATGACTAAATAGACATTCAAAAAAAATTCGAATGTCCACCGAATGTCTAATGACTAATTAGACATTCAAATATGTGTTTTCCAATGTCCACCGAATGTCTAATGACTAATTAGACATTCAAAAAAAATTTCGAATGTCCACCGAATGTCTAATGACTAATTAGACATTCAAATCAGTGTTTTCCAATGTCCACCGAATGTCTAATGACTAATTAGACATTCAAATCAGTGTTTTCGAATGTCAACCGAATGTCTAATGACTAATTAGACATTCGAAAAAAATTTCGAATGTCCACCGAATGTCTAATGACTAATTAGACATTCAAATCAGTGTTTTCCAATGTCCACCGAATGTCTAATGACTAATTAGACATTCAAATCAGTGTTTTCGAATGTACACCGAATGTCTAATGACTAATTAGTCATTCAAATCAGTGTTTTCCAATGTCCACCGAATGTCTAATGACTAATTAGACATTCAGAAAAAAAATTCGAATGTCCACCGAATGTCTAATGACTAATTAGACATTCAAATCAGTGTTTTCCAATGTCCACCGAATGTCTAATGACTAATTAGACATTCAAATCAGTGTTTTCCAATGTCCACCGAATGTCTAATGACTAAATAGACATTCAAAAAAAAATTCGAATGTCCACCGAATGTCTAATGACTAATTAGACATTCAAAAAAAATTTCGAATGTCCACCGAATGTCTAATGACTAATTAGACATTCAAATCAGTGTTTTCCAATGTCCACCGAATGTCTAATGACTAATTAGACATTCAAATCAGTGTTTTCGAATGTCAACCGAATGTCTAATGACTAATTAGACATTCGAAAAAAATTTCGAATGTCCACCGAATGTCTAATGACTAATTAGACATTCAAATCAGTGTTTTCCAATGTCCACCGAATGTCTAATGACTAATTAGACATTCAAATCAGTGTTTTCGAATGTACACCGAATGTCTAATGACTAATTAGACATTCAAATCAGTGTTTTCCAATGTCCACCGAATGTCTAATGACTAATTAGACATTCAGAAAAAATTTCGAATGTCCACCGAATGTCTAATGACTAATTAAACATTCAAATCAGTGTTTTCCAATGTCCACCGAATGTCTAATGACTAATTAGACATTCAAATCAGTGTTTTCCAATGTCCACCGAATGTCTAATGACTAAATAGACATTAAAAAAAAAAATTCGAATGTCCACCGAATGTCTAATGACTAATTAGACATTCAAATTAGTGTTTTCGAATGTCCACCGAATGTCTAATGACTAATTAGACATTCAAATCAGTGTTTTCGAATGTACACCGAATGTCTAATGACTAATTAGACATTCAGAAAAAGAATTCGAATGTCCACCGAATGTCTAATGACTAATTAGACATTCAAATATGTGTTTTCCAATGTCCACCGAATGTCTAATGACTAATTAGACATTCAAATCAGTGTTTTCTAATGTCCACCGAATGTCTAATGACTAAATAGACATTCAAAAAAAAATTCGAATGTCCACCGAATGTCTAATGACTAATTAGACATTCAAATATGTGTTTTCCAATGTCCACCGAATGTCTAATGACTAATTAGACATTCAAAAAAAATTTCGAATGTCCACCGAATGTCTAATGACTAATTAGACATTCAAATCAGTGTTTTCCAATGTCCACCGAATGTCTAATGACTAATTAGACATTCAAATCAGTGTTTTCGAATGTCAACCGAATGTCTAATGACTAATTAGACATTCGAAAAAAATTTCGAATGTCCACCGAATGTCTAATGACTAATTAGACATTCAAATCAGTGTTTTCCAATGTCCACCGAATGTCTAATGACTAATTAGACATTCAAATCAGTGTTTTCGAATGTACACCGAATGTCTAATGACTAATTAGTCATTCAAATCAGTGTTTTCCAATGTCCACCGAATGTCTAATGACTAATTAGACATTCAGAAAAAAAATTCGAATGTCCACCGAATGTCTAATGACTAATTAGACATTCAAATCAGTGTTTTCCAATGTCCACCGAATGTCTAATGACTAATTAGACATTCAAATCAGTGTTTTCCAATGTCCACCGAATGTCTAATGACTAAATAGACATTCAAAAAAAAATTCGAATGTCCACCGAATGTCCAATGACTAATTAGACATTTAAATATGTGTTTTCGAATGTCCACCGAATGTCTAATGACTAATTAGACATTCAAATCAGTGTTTTCCAATGTCCACCGAATGTCTAATGACTAAATAGACATTCAAAAAAAATTTCGAATGTCCACCGAATGTCTAATGACTAATTAGACATTCAAATCAGTGTTTTCCAATGTCCACCGAATGTCTAATGACTAAATAGACATTCATAAAAAATTTCGAATGTCCATCGAATGTCTAATGACTAATTAGACATTCAAATCAGTGTTTTCCAATGTCCACCGAATGTCTAATGACTAAATAGACATTCAAAAAAAAATTCGAATGTCCACCGAATGTCTAATGACTAATTAGACATTCAAATCAGTGTTTTCCAATGTCCACCGAATGTCTAATGACTAATTAGACATTCAAAAAAATTTTCGAATGTCCACCGAATGTCTACTGACTAATTAGACATTCAAATCAGTGTTTTCCAATGTCCACCGAATGTCTTATGACTAATTAGACATTCAAATCAGTGTTTTTCAATGTCCACCGAATGTCTAATGACTAATTAGACATTCAAAACAGTATTTTCCAATGTCCACCGAATGTCTAATGACTAATTAGACATTCAAATCAGTGTTTTCAAATGTCCACCGAATGTCTAATGACTAAATAGACATTCATAAAAAATTTCGAATGTCCATCGAATGTCTAATGACTAATTAGACATTCAAATCAGTGTTTTCCAATGTCCACCGAATGTCTAATGACTAAATAGACATTCAAAAAAAAATTCGAATGTCCACCGAATGTCTAATGACTAATTAGACATTCAAATCAGTGTTTTCCAATGTCCACCGAATGTCTAATGACTAATTAGACATTCAAAAAAATTTTCGAATGTCCACCGAATGTCTACTGACTAATTAGACATTCAAATCAGTGTTTTCCAATGTCCACCGAATGTCTAATGACTAATTAGACATTCAAATCAGTGTTTTCGAATGTCAACCGAATGTCTAATGACTAAATAGACATTCAAACAAAATTTCGAATGTCGACCGAATGTCTAATGACTAATTAGACATTCAAATCAGTGTTTTCCAATGTCCACCGAATGTCTAATGACTAATTAGACATTCAAATCAGTGTTTTCGAATGTCCACCGAATGTCTAATGACTAATTAGACATTCAAATCAGTGTTTTCCAATGTCCACCGAATGTCTAATGACTAATTAGACATTCAGAAAAAAAATTCGAATGTCCACCGAATGTCTAATGACTAATTAGACATTCAAATATGTGTTTTCCAATGTCCACCGAATGTCTAATGACTAATTAGACATTCAACTCAGTGTTTTCCAATGTCCACCGAATGTCTAATGACTAAATAGACATTCAAAAAAAAATCGAATGTCCACCGAATGTCTAATGACTAATTAGACATTCAAATCAGTGTTTTCCAATGTCAACCAAATGTCTAATGACTAATTAGACATTCAAATCAGTGTTTTCCAATGTCCACCGAATGTCTAATGACTAATTAGACATTCAGAAAAAAAATTCGAATGTCCACCGAATGTCTAATGACTAATTAGACATTCAAATATGTGTTTTCCAATGTCCACCGAATGTCTAATGACTAATTAGACATTCAAATCAGTGTTTTCTAATGTCCACCGAATGTCTAATGACTAAATAGACATTCAAAAAAAATTCGGATGTCCAACGAATGTCTAATGACTAAATAGACATTCAAAAAAAATTTCGAATGTCCACCGAATGTCTAATGACTAATTAGACATCCAAAACAGTATTTTCCAATGTCCACCGAATGTCTAATGACTAATTAGACATTCAAAACAGTATTTTCCAATGTCCACCGAATGTCTAATGACTAATTAGACATTCAAATCAGTGTTTTCCAATGTCCACCGAATGTCTAATGACTAAATAGACATTCATAAAAAATTTCGAATGTCCACCGAATGTCTAATGACTAATTAGACATTCAAATATGTGTTTTCCAATGTCCACCGAATGTCTAATGACTAATTAGACATTCAAATCAGTGTTTTCCAATGTCCACCGAATGTCTAATGACTAAATAGACATTCAAAAAAAAATTCGAATGTCCACCGAATGTCTAATGACTAATTAGACATTCAAATCAGTGTTTTTTACAATGTCCACCGAATGTCTAATGACTAATTAGACATTCAAATCAGTGTTTTCGAAAGTCCACCGAATGTCTAATGACTAAATAGACATTCAAAAAAAATTTCGAATGTCCACCGATTGTCTAATGACTAATTAGACATTCAAATCTGTGTTTTCCAATGTCCACGGAATGTCTAATGACTAATTGGACATTCAAATCTGTGTTTTCCAATGTCCACCGAATGTCTAATGATTAATTAGACATTCAATTTTTATACTTGTTGAATGTCTATTTATGCGATTAGACATTCGGCCGAATGTCTAATGTCTAATGTCAAATGTTCTGCCAACTTTACGGACTTGTGTTTGTGTTGGTTTGGAAACGACAGGAAATAAATCGTGGCCAGGTGCACCAGCAGCGCGATATTACTTAATCATTGCCATACAATCAGTAATTTTGTAAAAGTTACCGCTTTGGGTTACATGCTTGTAATTTTCTCATTCCATGGGTAATAATTCGTGCATTCATATGCAGTCCCCGATAAAGGTTTTAAAACAAATGATTTTGCTATATTTAAATCATAAATCAAACAACTCGTCATTTACAATGTCGGCTCTGTAAATAATCCTTGTTTGAATATGAAAATTGATCCAATTTGATTAATGCTACGACAGCTATGAATAGCAATGTGGATTCGAGTATGAATATTTCATACATATAAAAACTTTTCTACGTGATTTATAAAGAATTTAAAGCTAGCTTACACTAGATTTTGGACCTGAACTTATTTCTAAAAATAAAATATTTTTACCATGTTTCACTTACAGTGCCTCAAGGAAGAAAGATGACACATTTTTACCCCATTACCAGACAACAAAAATAAGTCTGTCTAAACTAAAAGAAGCTGCTAAATAAATATATTACAAAGTTTGCTGAATTTTGAAAATCATTGCAAAATAAGAAAGTTTCACTTAGATATTAAACGGGGTCATTTTGAAATAAATGGTTAGTCATTGTAACTTGTAAAAAAAAGAAATGGCTTGAATAAGCTGTTGTTACGATGTTTCACTCGCCAAACCAACACAAATGCATTACATAATTGAAGGAGTACAATCGTCACTTCAAATCTGAACTAAGGATTTGATTGGTCGCTCGATTCTTTAATTGATAACGCGATCTGTCAATTTTAAAAAAAGAAATGGTATTATAATCTTCATGTATATCGTTTGCTTAACTAGCTATAAATCAATCATGTTTCAAAGCCATGCTGGGGGTAATTTTTTTAATTGAAAACGAGTGTGGGTAGGGAAGTCAAATGTATAAATTTCCATTAGCAATTATTCACAGTGGGGTAAATCGATAGAGTAAAACTCAGCGTTCTGTAAAACAGGGGTTTCGAGTATTTTGAATGAACGAATCCGTTGCTCAATCAAGGCTATAGTCTGATCCTGTATTTTATTTAAAGATTAGTTCGGAGAATATCTAAATTACAATAAATATATATTTTAAAGTTTTATTTCTTTTTTTAGATTTTTTTCAGATAAAAGAAGTAAAACTTAAGAAAAGAAAAATAGTCGTCGAGTTATTGACAAAGACCATTCACCTCAAAATGCCGGTAATAAGTAACAAAAAATAATCAAAGAACTGAAAAGTTCTGTAAGCTAGCAAAGCATTGTTTCGTTCCCACGCAATCCCCCTTTATTCGCCCCTCAATAAAATACTTGTGGAAAACAATGTGGAAAATGAAGAAATTGCTTGCTACAAGCATTTTTTTCATTTTCCACATTGTTTTCTACATAAAGAGATAAATATTTTAGAATTTTCAACAATTTGAAATTGTCGTCTGCAATTTATTGGAAGACCCTTTGAAGATCCTTTTCAGAGCAATTTTAAACACGATGTGCTAAAGTGAACTAAAACACATAGTAGATGTACTTGCATGCAGAGTTTGCAATATTCAATGCACAAGAACTACTTTTTATGGCGTAGGCATTTTTGGTGGATCAGCCTCCAGTTGCGGTTTGCACTCGTTTAACTTCGAAACGACCTCACAATATTGTCTCTAACTAAATCTATCAAAGCTGACGCTTTGCTAGCTAAGATTGTTAGTCGGCGACCTAACCGTCGTAACTAAAGCTTGAACATACTGCACTTACGACGTTTAAGTAGCCAAACCAGCAAAACTGCCGAACAAAATTTTCGCAAATGTTGGAGTTCAAAGTTAATAGATGATTTAACTGGAAAGTCCATTATTTTCACTGACAGGCACGAACCATCCAGTGAATTTGTACTAGCTGATATTCGATTGTTCAAAATCGGACAGTTTTGTACACAGGAATAGTCTAAAATAAACACGCACACACACACAAAACAAACAACAAAAAACAAACAAACAAACAAAAAGTCACCAGACTGAGAAAGTGGTGACTGCTTTTTAATCCATTATCAGACGGCAACATCTTAAACTGGTCCAAATTGAAAGACGATAAAAACTATATTTAAGTTAGCAAAATTGGGAAAAAAAGTGACAAACAAGGAAGAAAACATTGTGAAGAAAATAGAAATTGATTTTTACAAGCAGTTTCTCCTTTGCAACAAAGTTTTCCATAAGTTTATCTCTTCACTGTGTCAAAAAGGCGGGATTGTGTCGTAATGGGTTAAACCTCGTGAGTAGAATATCTCGGAAATTAATCTTTTAACAAAGTTAGATTTAACATACATGTATTTCGAATAACAATTCCCAAACAACTTTTGGGAAAATGTGGGAAAGGGAGAAATTGCTTGTAACAAGCAATTTCTACTTGCTCACTATATTTTCAACCTCATATGACCCTTGATTTTCAATTTGAAATTTTTCATCTTAATTCTCTCTCAATTTGGACCAGTCTTAAATTTGTCGCTTGGGAATGGGATAAATCGGACTTTTCTGTATGACGAGAAGGGTATATATTATTCAGCTTGTTCTTATGTTTCCGTGTATCACATATCGCATGTTATTTCTTTAATTACAGCAATATTTGTTCGATTAACATTGAATGGTCCATTGAAAATGACTGGCGCAAACAGAATCTGAACTGAGATTATTTAGAGGCACGTTTGTTTCTCTTTTATCAGTCAATTTTGAATTGCCCAAGGTAAGATTTCATTGAAATGGTATTTCAACAAATTTTAAGCAATACTTCTTTTTATATCCTATACCTTCCAGTTGACACTCCAAGATAATAAAAATATTTTTTTCTTGAAATGAAAACAGAGCCTCACACTTCATGAAACATTTTCTGCATTTTATTAATGAATCTAAACCCGATTTAGACGAGTTAAGAACTATGAAGTTCGGCATTTTCTCACAATGTCTTCAACCTAATTTGGCATTTACTTTTAACTTTATCTGTATTTGTATTGTCGTCTGCAGCTGCTTTCCGATTGCAACAGTCAATCAAAGTACTGAAAGTACTTTAAGAAAGCAAAGCATGGTTTTGTTAAGTATTCTTCATTGTCAAGGGTCATCATGATAAATAAGTCAGGTTAAAGTAACCAAGGAGTTAACCAATTCCTTCTACCTTAAGAGAATATTTATGGAAAATAATGTGGAAAATGAAGAAATAGCTTGTTACAAGCAATTTCTTAATTTTCCAAATCGATTCTACCCGGAGGGAAAGATATTTAGAATTTTCAAGTATTTTGAATTGTCGTCTGCAACTTCATTGTAGACCCTGATCAGAGTCCTTTTGAACACGACGTGCTCAATTTCATAGCCTTTGAACTTGCAGGCAGAGTTTGCATTATTCCTGAAATACATAAAAACTACTTTTTATGGCGTATGCATTCTATGGATTTAGTGGTTAAGCCTTCAGTGGCAATTAGCACTCGTTGAACTTTGAGAAGACCTACAAATTTCGTCTGTTAGATTAAGCTATCATAGCTGACGCTTTGCTAGCTAAAATGTCGACGCTTTGTAATGAGATTAGTACATTTGTAAGGTGGTGACCCATTGGAGCCCATTTTGTAAAGACAATTGTTTAAAGAGACGATATTTAGACTGGCCCCAGAGTGATCCTTTAGTTCATTTCTACACAATCCCCGCTTTTTACACCCCTTAAGAATAAGGCTTTTTTAAACAAGTTGGAAGATGAAGAATTTTTTTCCCAAATTATCCAAAATGATTTCTGCCCTAACAGAAATATATTTCAAAATTTTATCGACTATGAATTGTCTGTAACTTCTTTAAATTTGGACCAGTCAAGGATTTTGTGGTGATAGGTAATACAGTTTTAACTGTACTTTGATATAATAGATTTCGAACAAATATTGTGTGCATTTTAATTTTGATTTATAGAGGCTAGTCTTAGAATCAAATAATTTATTCAGCCCGTACCTGAGCTTTCAACTCCGCAATTGGCCACGTATTTTTAAACCTTTTCCGTTGGTTTGGCGACTTAAACGTCGTAACTACAGCTTATTCAAGCTGTAGTTACGACGTTTAGGTAGCCAACCAACTATTTTACTTTTTGTTACATACTACTGGCCATAATATTTTCAAAACAACGCCGTTAAAAATCGAAGCGGGACTTCCTGTCAAAGTCGATGGGCGTGGCCAACGAAATAAGTGGGCAGGACCAGCGATTGGTCAATACACAAAAACGTATACATTTTGAAAACAGTGCACTCATATGAAACTCTATACATCTTGAGTTTGTGAAGACGTACTTAAATACCCAGTTTTAAAGCCGGCAATTTCATTAATCTACCTATTAGCATAATGTCATTCATCAAGTTAATGTCTATTTCATACGCCGTTATCCCAGAGATATTCAGACCGTATACTGACATCCCGCATTACCACACGATCCCGAATTTTAATGCACGATATAAACAAAGCTATGGAAACATTGTGAGAAAGGGAGAAATTGCTTAAAACAAGCAATTTCTTCTTTTCTAACCACGTGTTCTTCCTCATCTGGCCATTTATACTTCAATTCATAAAAAAAAAAGATTTGTCTTCTGCAATCTGTTTCAAGTTGGACCATTCTAAAATTGAGTTGTTTTTGACGGTTAAATAAAATATAATTGCAATAAAAGGAGAACTTCGAGTAGTTATCGCGTTTGAACATTCGTATCTATAAAACCACCTCCTTTGGTTTCGAATTAGAGCACTTTGGCAGACTAAAGAATTCCCATGCAGTCAATTGACCAATCGCTGGCTCCGTCCTCTTATTCTTTTTGTCACGGCAATAGACTCCGACAGGAAGTCCTGCTTCGATTTTGAACAACGCTATTTTGAAAAATTCATGGCCGGCAGCATGTAGCAAAAAAGTAGACTGGTTGCTTGGCGACCTAAACGTCGTAGTTACGGCGTTTAAGTCGCCAAACCAACAAAAATGTTTCACACAAATGGCGGGCTATTTCGGAGTTCAACATTTAATTCAGGAATGAAGGAATGATTTGATTTATTGATTGACAACCGCGATTCGTATACTTAACCCTTGTCATGCTGAACCCGGAATATTCCGGTTTTGGCAGGAGGTGTAGACTTAGATCAGACTGCACTTATGTGCAGGCTGATCTTAGTCTACACCTCCTGCTTGTACATTTCCTGCCAGGGTTTTCAATGAAGTTGATTTCTAAAAGAAATATTGATTTTTGAACAAGTTCTATCAGTGCTTTCAGCCCTTTGATTTGACAGCAGTTCAGTAAGGTAATTTATACAGCATGATAAGGGTTAAGATTTCAAGTTAAAATCTTGAACAAAAGATGCTTCGGATTCTTCACATTCTTGGTCCTCTTGATATCTAAAATAATTCATTTGCAGTCAGATAGAATGCTCATTCCAGACGCTTTAAAATTGATAGGAAAGGGAGATTTTTCTATTGTTACCCATTAACACACACTCTCGCTTTTGACGTCCCTGAAAAAGTTAGTGTTATGTATAATGTTGCGGAGAGAGTACAAATTACTTGGAACAAGCATTTTCCGTTTTGTCACAATGTTCTCTACCTTATTTGGCACTTTTTTTATATATATTTTAACGCACTTTGAAAATTAACTTCTATAACTTTTTTTTTCAATTTGGTTCAGTCTAAAATTTTATCTGTGGATGGTGGATTAAATATGTCCTTTTGTATTCAGCGTAACCAAATCTCAAGATCTTTAAGTTTGCCATCAGGTTACATCCTAGGACAAAGTCTGGTCAGTGTAACCTAAAAGCTATTGGATCGCGTCGAAGAGCGACTACATCAATATATTTTGATTTTTATCAGATATGTCAGACTAAATCTTTCCTAATAAACAAACGGTGTATCTACTGACATTACTTTGCCCATGACCGTAGCATATCTGGATTTCAATATTCTTTTAATACCTTACCTGAGAAACGCCATGCTTGAGATTTTGTGGCACTTAAATGTCCATTGTTGAGCGTCAAAGTGTTCACATTTTAATGACCACTGTTTTGGGCTAATGTTTCTTAAATCTGTTATGAAGGTTATATTGATGACTCCTGGACCCTATTGAAAATAGGTGTGGTCGGGTCAAAACGTAGTTCTCTAGGTAAAATATTGTTTACGGATCAAGGTCCAAAACGTTTCATTTTTATGACTTCTACATCTCTTCTTTAGACTAACGCTTGTTTTAGCCTTCTCTGGTCCTTCTCTGCATCTTGACTCTATATTCCAGAGGAAGGCTAATGGTTGTGGGCGTACCAAAAACAACAATATGTTTCAGGCAACTGTAGACCAATGTGGGAGCTCAAAATTAACTCCCGGCATAGATAGATGATTTGATTGATAAACAGTTTTTTGTTTGACAGAGTCGATCCATCAGTTCTTGACTGAAGAAAATCTGTTATTGCACAAGACTATTTGCCCTGCCAAACATCTCTATTAACCGTACAGTTACTTGTCCAGATAAAAAGGATACGTATGTCTCTATGGGACAGTTGATAGGTGATTTCAGTACAAAACGTGATAACCATTGGGTTCATTCTCATTTCAGTGATACATAGACTGATTAATTGCTTTTGAAACGATCTGTGCTATATTTCTCATTTGGAAAAAAACTGTTACGTATTCAGTTAAAAATCTAAGTAATGTGGTGTTCTGAAATACCCTTATCCCATTCGCAATGGACACTAACAGCAGCAGTAGCAGCAACAACAACAACACATATGCAGCATTAAAACTTTTCCAAGGACTCAAACTAGACTTCACTTTAGTGTTATACAAGGACCAATATTTCTTCATTGATAAGGGACTCTTCCAAATTAAAAAATTGACAACACTGACAAAAAATTTCCAGGTAAATATTGACCCGTGATGGGAAATGAATTGTCTGAGAATCACGCGAAAAGTACCCTGGTTAGAGTGTGTTGATTATGCAGCCTGATCGGGGTCGATGCTTCTCGCTTTTGGCTCATTATCTGAATGCAAATTTACTTAACATTCAAAGCTTTAGTTGACTGTCGATGTAGTTTGACTTTTTAATTTATTATGTCATGCTATTTCATTTTTAAAGAATTGCGAATAAAATCCTCTAATTTTATAATCTAAACCCCGCATACGTCAAGCACGAAATAAAAGTGTCAGTTTATATATTGTATCGCATGTTTGTGCAATTTCTCTTCATTCACTGACAATATTATCTCGACAAATCTCAGTTTGATTTATTCGTCACAATGTAAGACAGGTCTTAATCCGACATTGTTCATTTTCAACAATAACATCTGGTCGACGTAATTAAATTGAAGAAATATTCGTCGGTAGACGACCAAAATGTCGTAAATACATCTCGAATAAAGCTGTACTTACTATATTTTGGTCGCCAATCGACGATTTATTTCTTTAGAACTTCAGACAGACTGATCACCTTATTTCTCTAATGAATTGGAATTCCTTTTGAGGGTATTTTTGTTGCCGTTTTCAGCAGTTTTCAGTTGTATACCGATTTTTACCCGTCTTTTTAAAAGGACTAGCTGTGAACGGTGCGCAAAGTATTGACCCCGGTCTAGCAACACGGAGTACAATTGACCAATCGCTGGCCCCACCCACTGACATCGTAGACCCCTCCCTCTGACTTCGACAGAAAGTCCCGCTTCGATTTTGCAGAATTTATTGTCAGTAGCATATAAAATAAAAGTAGAATCACTACTGGTCGAACTTTCTTTTGAAAGTTTCACTTCAGTGTGTACAATACTTTTTGAAAAAAAAATCCATAAAAACCCAAAAGAAAACAACAAATTATGACGCTTCAAAAACAAAGAAACAAACCAAAATAGAGAAACAAACAAACAACAAAACTCACAAAAAAGTGAAATTTCCTTAACAGAGGCTATTGCATACGATGTGCATACGATGGATATTAAAGTCGTGTTCAAGGAAAATTTGTAGACATTTTCACATTTAGCTACAATGCACTTGATAATGCTTGATTATGTATCTTGATGTGGAATAGTATTTACATACAAGTTTAATCAGTATACAACAATGAATTTAACGTGGGAGCCATATTGAAAACAGTCCAATGTTCGCAGTTTTCTTTACAATGGTCTTGAAAGTTAGATCTACTAATTGCAAAACCGTGAAAATTGACAGAATTCTTAAAATAATTTAAACAACAACAACAACAACAAGAACAACAACAACAACAAAAAAAAAACCCCAACATAATCCACGTAAGGATAATGCATCGGTCAAATGATTCAGCGCGGAAATAGCTCCAATTTATTTTCCAGACTCGAAACAAATGTTCAATCTTACTACAATGCAACACGTTTTAAATGAAATTATGAATCAAAGACAGCTTGAACTATTCATTTTGTAGTGGTACGAAAATTTTCAAAAGATGTAAGAAAAATTTTAAATGAATTTTGCTATGTTTAAACCAGCTAATAGACGAGGTATTTGTAACCTTAAACGTTTTTAGTCTGCGTGGATCTATACGAAAGCCTGATATTGAAACGGTAGCAATGGCAGACACCTTTGAAAGTGTCGGCCATGTCAGTTTTTTCATTTGCCAACGCTGTTTTGTAAACTATACATCCATATCGACGTCCACGCAAAAAATGTTTGTTTCAATAAGTGTACGTTTCGCTTAAATATGGACGGATACATTCCAGACATGAAAATATAAAGCCAGACAGGCTAGATATTACATACCATAACACTATTGATTCGTATGGCGATGGTCCTGAACAGCGATAGAATGTGACCCGTCACGCGGAAAGGGGCCATCTAGGAAGCACACAATCTCAATAAAATCTTTACGCTATTTTTCCGTTATGTATCTTGTTTATAGAACAAGAGAAATTGGGCGGCTCCCTTTATAGACGTTCTTGTTGATAAAACATGTTTTGTGAAACTACTGCACTAATTAGAAAGTAAATAGTTTATTAACCCTTTCCGACACAATGTCGGTTTTTGACAGAGGGTCTTTTAAACAGAGGGCAATGGAAAACATTGTGGAAAATAAAGAAATTGGTTGACATAAGCGTTTTCTTCATTATCCGAAGAATTGCTTGATACAAGCAATTTATTCATTATCCACAAGGTTTTCTACCCAAAGAGACAAATATCTTTTAAATTCCATCACATATTTTTTTTCGTCTTCAACTTGTTTCAAATTGGACCAGTCAAAATTTTGTCGTCAGGTTAATGGGTTAATCCAATAGTCATAGATCAATTGATGGTTCGCTTGCCCCGCCCACTGACCTCGTACACTGAAGTTTAGCCCTTGTACAATCCCTGGTTTTTACGTCCCTGTGATTTTGTATTTGAGAAAACATTGTTGGAAAAGAAGAAATTGCTTGTGACAAGCAATTTCTTCTCTTCGAACAATATTTTCTACCTTGCATGTTAGTTACTTTTCATATTGCACTCACTTTTATTTGTCGTCAGCAACTTCTCCCAAATAGGACAGGTCTAAAATTCTGAAAAACAGAAAATGGTTAACTGAGGTTATAAAGGACGTTATTTTTCAAAAATACATTGTCAGGGATTTAGAACAAATTGAAAATTCTTGATTGACCGACCTAAACGTCGAAACTGCGGCCATTGTCCATCGTTGCTGATCAATTAACAAGTACCGATCCGTAAACAAGTAGGCCGATCGAATTTTCCGAGAGCAGTCAGTCTACAAACCGTTCGTTATGTAGGATTTCTCCCTTTTGGATAGTATGTAGTGCATTTATTAACTTTTTTTTTTAATGTTTTCCCTTCTAAATTAAGATTGCGGTTTAAGTGTTTTCAAGTACGTTGGGTAGCTTTTGATTGCATGTTTTGTATATGTAAAAAATAAATAAAACACTCCGTTCTTTCTATCCATATGTCTGTACGTCTCTCTACCTGTTTTTCTATTTGTCGCTCTCTCTCTGTCTGTCTGTCTGTCTCTTTCTCTATGTCCGTCTCTCTCTCTCTCTGCATCGGTCTCTGTCTCTCTCTCAATTTCTATCATTTTAAGAAAAATTGAAGCTAAATAAATTCCTGAATTGTAGAGGCCTTTAGCTTTTTGAAACTGTCGATATCGACAACAAGGTAGTGTTACTTGTTTTTATGACGTCTCGTTTGCTTGAATCTTGATAAGATGTATTGATATAGATGGTAGAAATTGTTAATAGATTTCAAGTATAAAAGATGTAAACGCGGTTTTTATTGAATGTTCGGAAGATGACCTTTGCCTATCGATTTGAGATGATAATAAAGTGACGGCTTTTTGATATGGAAGTAATGACACGGTTAAAATTTATGGGATATTAATTGGGACTAAATTAACGCAGGAATTCAAAACATTTTCCTAAAATTTGGATAAGTTTTTGAGTTCTTGACTAAGGTGAATGAAGAAGGAATTAATTTGAGCCTAAATCGTAGAGTATTCAGTTTGTCTTTTTCAAATTCTTCGATTGATAGTCTAAGTTCTACTTGTGATTTTTTACAGGATTATTTTATTATATCATAGGGATACATGAATAAGACAAGTAGTGTACAGAAAGTAACATACTGAAAAAATATTTTTAAAAGATCTATTTAACCCACTGGAGAGCTATAAGATTCAAGTTAGGTCCAAATTGAATAAAATGGAGACTAAAATTTCAAGATAATGGGCTGTATAATATTTGTCTTGGTAGAATAAATTGTGGAAAATGAGGAAAATGCTCAATTGGTTTCTATTTTCTTGCAGTGTGCAGGGTCATTTAGGAATAGGAAAACGGAAATATATACAGAATACGGCAATCGGGGCCGCCGTCATAGCGCAGTTGGTAGCGCATAAGACTCCCAATCTTAAAACACGTGGTGTCTTGGGTTCGATTCCAGACGGCGGCACATATCCTTTCCAACATTTGTCTCTCATCAATGGGTTGATAATCGTAAACCTAAGTGGGAGGGCAGCTGGAGGCTAGGAAAGGATGTAGTGGTTATTAATGGGGAGAGATATTCAAGGAAATCATTGTTAGGTGCTCCAGCCGCCGCGATACGACTGAAAGTGTTGAAAGTGGCGTAAAGCAAGAAAGGAAGAATAAGGTGTTTGCATTTCAAATCAAAGGACTGATAGACTAAAGAGTCGCATGGTGTGTTATAATGATGAAATAAAGAAAATAAAATGAACGGAATGCAAAGAGTAATGAGAAAAAATACCCCTCAAAGCAAGTATTGAGTTATACATACATTTTTGTGAAATCCGCCTCGTTGAGTTCTACCCTCCAAAGAAATTAAAAAGTGTTAATAACTGTTTTACAGTCAGGAAATCAGAGAAAGAACTAGAAGATAGGACAATCAATAGTAACGTTCTTTGGAATTTCACCCCTTCCTGAGATATCTCATGATTTGAGTTTCATGTCAATAGATTTTAGACTTTCTTGAATATTGTCCAAACAAAATTTGTATACCCCCCTCCCCGCAATAATCGAGCATAAGGCATGGGATAAATGTTACCTTTTTCCTTAGTGAGGTCTAACTATTCAAAAGGTTTAGTGTTTAGGCTCAAGTCCTTTCTAAGGTGTACTCCAGACATACTTTTATTAATGAAAACATAAGAAGGAACACCTTAACCCATTCCCACTCAGTGACACTTTTAGACGCCCCAACAGAAAAAGAGCTTTGAAAAAGATTGTGTAAAATGAAGAAATTGCTTTTTACAAGCAATTTTTTCATTTTGCACAATGTTTTCTTCCCAGAAAAGTGAAAAAAAACCAAAGTTTGATAAACTTCAAATTGTCGTCTGCAACTTCTTTCAATTTGGGCCAGTCTAAAATATTGTCATCTGGTAATGGGTTAAACGAAGAAAGGTTGTAGATGTCACACTTTCATATCTTACCCTGCAGAAAAAAATCGAGTTCAGAAGCCAAGTTTATGCTTTTAGTTTATCGCGCTTTTCCGAAATCTATCTACCAATGAAATTTGATTCTGACAGCTTCAACATATAAATGTTAATAATAATGATGATAACAATACAAACATGTTTACATACCGGACAAAATTGATGTCAGAGAAAAACAACGTGAAATAAGTAAATATGGGGTTATAGTTATGGGTCTCTTCAATAAACCGTGCGCTTGCGAGATATATAACCAGTCATAAGGTTTTAAGTGGATAGTTACCATTCCTTTTGGAAATAAAAAAATCAGTCAAAATTTAAAACTCAGAAAATATATCAAAGGGAAATAAATGAACGAAAACAAGTTAGAGTTATACATTAGGCGAACAACAACAACGGCAACAATAACACCCAAACAAACAAACACCCTCAAAACAAAACAACCACAAACACACACACAGAGAAAAAAAAACCCATTGATCTGTATCAGTGTTCCCTGTCTACTACGTCTGATCAGAATCGATACTATACCTACAAGATCCAGGATAGTCGCTTTTGACATGACGAGTCAAAAAATAGATTTTTTTTTTACAGAGACCGGCCCTTTCCTATGAGATTGAAACGACAATTTATTGATTGCTCGGATGGTGACCGTATATGTTAAACTATAGCTGATAATAAAGTGATGACTTTGGATGTGAAAGGAAATACTTTAACCTAAATTTATTTGGAGTAAATTGATTCGGATGTTTGAGTGAAATTTAGTTTAGGGCTCACTTATCGGATAGTAATTGCCACATGGATAAACGGATACTAGTTAAGTAATGTAAGAGATTTAATACCGAAATATAATCGCAAAAAAACCTCGTAGCTACAGCTCGCATGAGTTTGTAACGGCTAAAGTTACGAGATTACGGTCGCCAACTGACGCTATATCGTCGGTGCTTGAGCAAAATGTCGTAACTACAGCTACGATATTTTGCTCGCGTACGGACTATATCATGCTGTTATCACACACACACACACATTTCTAGCCTTCTTTATGACGTTTCACAATTTTCTGGTGAAACTCAAAGAAAATGTTTGCGTTGCTAGTAGAATTACCATAGAATACTTCTTATAATAAACAATTTTCAAAATTCTGTCTAGTAATTAACCGGTAGTATACCTATTATATTTACTCCATTTATAGTTTTTTTTTATTGCTAAACATCATTAGCGGAGGTTAAAAAATATACTCTACCATCCGTAAATTTTGAAAACAGTGAAGGAAAATGTAGGATTTTTTTAAGATCGACAATTGTTCAAATAGAGGAGTTGTAGACATGGTCGTTTTTTTCCCTGTTTCCGTAAAATTTAAGAAAATAGTTTGCTCAGTATAACAGGTCGTTTGATTTTTGTTGGGAGTTTTGATATCTTCGTTTTCAATCACGGTTCTTTTGTAGGCTTGTCTTTCTTAAGAGTTTTTTTTTGTTCAACCCCTCACCTGACTTTAAAATTTAAGACTGGTCCAAATTCAAAGACTTGGATACTATAATTCAAAGTGCAATTCAATTGAAAAATAAATATCATCTCTAGTAGAAAATCTTGTAAAAATGGAGAAATTGATCCTTTTCACAGAATTGTTTTCTCAATATTGGTCTTCAGTGGACTGAACTGTGTGGCAATGGGTAAAAGCATTGCTTTAAACAACAACTCATGTTCTCTTAGAGTAGGCAGGCGAGGCTCTCCATTTACCAATCTAAAGTAATGACGAAGAACGCAATATAAGATGTTGTCGATGATATGAGTCTAGGGACTTCGGGTAATCTGTATACAGTATTCTTCTTAACCCTTGACATGCTCAACCCGGAATGTTTCTGTTTTGGCAGGAGGTATAGACCAAGATATGTGCAGTCTGATCTAAGTCTACACCCTCTGTTTGTCTCTTTTGAGTCAGATTCTATTTGCAAAAGAAATATTGACGGAAAATTAGGCCTTCCAATGCTTTCACCCTCTTGATTTAATACATTTATTAATTAAGGTGTAGATTTGATATTATCTGGCTCGTCATGATAAAACAAAATAACAACAACAGCAACAAATTCCCGCACAAAACAAGCCTAAAATAAAGAACTTTGTTAATTAAGTATTTTTGAAAGAGAAATTCAGGACAGGCTATTTCAGACTTTAATGCTTATTCAGAAATATGTCAAATTGGAAGTTTTGAAACTTTTCATTATTTGAAAGAATTGTCCTCTGTCGTGTCACGTACTATAAAATTCTAATCTAAGTTTTTTTGTAATAGAAATTCACGAGGGATAGGATTGTTCGTAAAGAAACGCTCCGATTTTGACAGATTTTTACATAACAAATGGCCATTCTAGCTTACCGTATATTCATTTTGCTAGCAATCCTGATTAGCCTCTGGTTTGCCATTTCATTTCTGAATATTCATAAGAAGAAATTCTCTTTTGTTCGCTTTTGAATAGAATATATAGATATTTTTCTATAAAATGGATTAACTTTTTAGCAGATAGCAACATCAAGACTGGTCAAAATTGCAAAGTTGCAGACTGCAAATAGAAAATTAAGATTTTTTTTTCAGTTTTCTTGGTAGAAAACATTGTGTAAAAGTTATTGATTGTCACAGGCAATTTCTTTATTTTACAGAATGTTTATACAATTATTTTTGGGGGAGAGTTCAAAAGCTTCATTGCGTGGGAATGGGTTAAGTGACGTCGTAAGAAGATGCATAAGTTATCTCAGTGAGAAATTTTTGGGTTAGTTTAACCCACTATACAAGTCAACCAAAATTTTGGCTGGTCCAAATTGAGAGAAGTTACTGACGACAATTTATAGTTGATGGAATTATAGAAACACCATTGTCTTTTAAGAGTAAAAAACACATTGTGAGTAATGAAGAAATTGCTTGTAATAAGCAATTTATTCATTTTTCACAGTGCTTTCCCAATTTATTTTTCTCGGCGTGGGATGGGGGCTGTTATAAAGCGGGATTGTGCGGTAGTATGCTAACATGAAAAAGGTGCCCACAGTTCAAAACAAATGCCAAATGACTAGGGAGTTTCAACATTTAAACAGAAAACATTGTAACTCTTAGTTCTCATTCCCCCAACCAAATAAGTGGGGTGGGGTGGAGGTGGAAGTGGGGGTAGAGGGCTGGTGGAGGGAACTCACAGTGTTAGGAAACTGGGATGGGTGTTCAAGAAAGTAAATATTTCGAATTAAGAAGCTGAATGTGAAATATTCAAACATAAGTGTAAGGGTCGGTTTTTTCGCACTGTTAGACTAGATGGCTCAAAATCAAGTTGAAAAGTCTCACGATATATACGACATATATACTGTGTATTTCACGACACTACTAATGGTGTCACAGACTGAAATCAACATTGAAACAAGGACACGTTTGGTCCTGTTATATATCACCGTAATTAGTAAAGATTCGCCATTATTCTAAAATATACTGCTACTACTACTGCTTCTTCTACCACTACTTCTACAAATGATAAAATTACCGACTTTTTAAGTCATTACCAGACGGCAAAATTTTAGACTGGTCCAAGTTGAAAGGGGTTGCAGACGACAAATGAAATGTTGTTCAATTTTATTTTTATTTCTATTTTCTCGGGGAAAAAAGTGTAAAAGATTAAGAAATTGCTTGTAACAAGCATTTTCTTTATTTTACATAATGTTTTCCAAGTTGTATTTCTTTCTGGGCTTCAAAAAGCGTCATTGTGTGGGGATGGGTAAAGAGGCCAATAGAACATATTTTTTTTTTGCTTTTATTTGGATAAGTAAAAAAACCTAATTGAAGTCAGAAAACATCGTACAGAAGTGTGATTAAGTTTTCAGTTCCATAACTTAATGGAAAAAAATCATTTCTTATATCCTAATATTATCAAAGTAAAAAAAGCGTAAAATATGCAAAAAAATTTCTAACTTTCGTCTAGACGATGCTAGTATTTTTATGACTCTATAGTAGGTGTAAACGTTGTGACAAGGACTCTTGTCTTGCATTAACCCATTAACCCATAATACCACAATTTATCGCACAAAAGAAATATAGCTACGGAAAACATTGTGAGAAAAGAAATTGCTGGTAACAAGCAATTTCTTCTTTTCACATAATATTTTCTACCTCATACGACTCTTATTTTTCAATTTATAAAACCTGGTTTTGTCGTCTGCTACCACTTGCAATTTGGACCAGTCTAAATTTTGTCGTTTAGGAATGGATTAAAGATGAGATTTAATTCAGGGTTATCTTACAATGTCATCGGTATTCTTACTGTTGGTTTCATCGTTTTTAAATTTCTTCTTATCTTTTTTTTTACTTTATTTACAACTGGTATGTACAGATATACATTATATCCATTTACCAGATGACAAAATTTTAGATTGTTTAATTGATTGAATAGGGTTTAACGCCGTTTTAAACAGTATTTCAGTTATATCAAGAAGGCTGGAGCACCTGACAATGTATTCCTGGCATTTCTCACACCAGTACTACCACTACATCCTTTCCCAGCCTCCAGCTGCTATCCCACTCAGGTTTACGATTATCCACCAATTGGTGAGAGACAAATGTCGGAAAGAATATGTGCCATCACCGGGGATCAAGCCCATAATATCCCATGATTGAAGATTAGACTTAAATCCTTATTTAAAGAAGTTCCAGACAAATAATTCAAGTTTTAATCTTTGTCTTTCTAGTAGAGAAATATTGTAGGCAATGAAGAAATTGCTTATCACAAGTAAATTGTTCATTTTCCACTATGTTTTTTTCTATTTTTTCCGTTCGCAAAAAGGCGGTATTGCCTGGGAATGGGAAAGTATACAATTAATGAATATTTTCAGCAAATTGGATTCGAGAAACTGAAAGAGTTATTCTCCATAACTATGACTTAATACGTGTACAAATCATTAAAACTAATTTATAGAGTATAAACAACAAAGTATACCATTACTACATTGTCGGTGGGCTTCCAAACTGTCGTAACTACAGCTTTATTGAAGCTGCAGTTACGACATTTTGCACGCCCAACGACGATATTTTGTTTCAATCTGCATTATTCTTTCTTTCAGTTTGAAAAATGACGATTACTGATAAGGACAGAGTTAGTCTGGAGGCTATTCCTGTCTCGACGAGTAACGCTCCTCCTCCCGTGAACAATGCATGCATGCCAGATATCTTTAACAAACTAGATGCCAGTGTTATAGAACGAACTAAAGTAATAAACGCAAACTTAAGACTGAAGTTAGATGTCCAAGAAAAAGTGCTGACGAAATATAGAACAGCAACAGAGAGGATTTATACGAGAGAACGGGATAAAATTAGATCTGACCTCAAAAATATAGTGCGTAGAATGCCAAACTATGCAGATATTCCACATTTGGAAACGAAAATAAAAAAGTTGAAAAAGCGAAAACAGAGCAATAGGGGTGTCATCCATAACTGTGTTTACACAACCGAACCGAAAGAAATCAAAGGAATTCCAGCGGAAAAAGACGATAAACCATTCTGTGATAGATTCTTTTTGCATCACATTCCTACAAAAAGTAAAGTGTATAGAAGTGTCCTTTCAAATGTCAAGAAAGGTATGAGTATGCCCGACTTAAGACCACGTGGTGCAATTCCTGTTACTCGATTGGTTCCAATACAGTCAGGTGAAAGCATTATCAATGGAGGACATGAGGTCGATCAGCCAATCTTTGGTGCCAAACGATTACCGGATATCCGGTCTATAGATGATAACTTCATTACATCGAAATCACGTTTACTTGAAAATGACATAGATGACGATTCTAAAACGGTGTGAAATATTTACTGTGATACATTGCTGATAAGTGCTATTTGCCATTTTTATTGTCACACCTCTCACTTTCCTTTTTATTATGAGTGAATGTCAAGCTGGCCTTTGGCATAAATATATATACTCACATTGAAATAATTTATATTATAGCCTACTTAAAAAAAAAACAAAGAAAAAGATGTATTTAACCCATTCCAACTCAAGCCCTACTAGCTCCTTTCAATTTGGACTGGTCTAAAATTCCACTGCGTTGGAATGGGTTAAGTATGATATATAAAGAGACCAAGACAAGATGGGGTGATGTCTATCTGAGTTGAGATCTAACTGGCCAATCGCGAATGTCAATCAAGGAATAAACCGACCAATCAATTTTTTTTCAGTTCGTACCTAAGCTTATCAACTCCAACAGCGGCCATCATTTTTGTTAACCTTTACTGTTGGTTTGGCGACTTAAACGTCGTAACTGCAGCTTATTCAAGCTGTATTTACGACGTTTAGGTCGCCAACCAACTATTTTACCTCTTATTGTTACATGCTATTGGCCATAAATTTTGCAAAATAATGCCGTTAAAAATCGAAGCGGAACTTCCTGTAGGATTAACCCATTACAACTCAAACCCTCCTTTTTTACGCTCCTCAAGAAAAAAGCTTTTGAAAACAATTGTGGAAAATGAAGAAATTGCTTGTATCAAGCAATTTATTTGTTATCCACAATGTTTTCTACCCAAAATGACGAAAAAATTCAAAATTCTATCAACTTGAAATTGTCGTCTTTCAAGTTGGGCTATTCTAAAATTCCACTGTGTTGGAATGGATTAATGGGCGGGGCCAAGGGACTCATTGGGCGGGGCCAGCAATTGGTCAATTGATCCGTTATCTAGGAAAACATGCCTAAATGACGAATGTACTTTTTTTATTTTCCACATTCTAGAATTCACTATCTGTAGGGTCCAGGGAAATGAAATGAATTGCTAATATCTTACAAACTAACAAGGTTAAACTGTGTATTTTACTTGAACCCATTTCTAGACGAGACGACGAAATTTCGACTGATCCAAATTTCAAGAAGTTACCGACGTTAATTTTCAAAATCTGACAAATTGCAGTTACTTACAGCAGCTTCACATTTTCCCTAAGAATATTGTCAGTTCAACACTGAGGAACTGATTTCTTTTTGAAAATATATATATTTCTATATTTCAATGATAACTCAACATAAGGTTTAGATGTGATTTAACCCTTCCTCACAAAATGATGTGGGAACTATTGGGATAACATGGATACTGAAGAAATTGCTTTCAACTAGCAATCAATTTATTTGTCACAGTATTATCTACCCAGAAAGTTCATTAACTTAAAATTGTCATCTGCATCTCCTTTTAATTAGGACCGGTCTAAGATTTTGTGGTCTTGTAACGGGTTAACAAATTAACAACACCCTAACTCTTTCTAATCTGATGCTCTGTTATGTACAGACTGGCAATCTGTCACAGAACATCAAGAATGGGTTCTATACTTTTGACCATTTGGTCCTAAGCCAGTTTAATGTATACTTTTGACAATTGGATAATGTATACTTTTGGCCATTGGATCGAAAGCCAGTTTAATGTATACTTTCGACCATTGGATCGTAAGACAGTTTAATGTATACTTTAGACCATTGGGTCCTAAGCCAGTTTAATGTATACTTTTGACCATTGGATCGTAAGCCAGTTTAATGTATACCTTTGACCATTGGATCGTAAGCCAGTTTAATTTATACTTTTGACCATTGGATCCAAAGCCAATTCAATGTATACTTTTCGTATCCAACAAGTGTATAAATTCTCAAGGATGAGTTCAAAAACTTTAACGATATATTTACATCGTTTAAATCTGTTTACCCAAATTCTTAACAGCTTATGCTAATGTATGATTTGAAACTTCAAAAGCATACGCAATTATGGGTGAATCTATTGACAGAGGTTGTATATATATTTACCCACGGTTATTCGATCACGGTGGTATAGAAGGCGCATTGAAAGACTAGGAACAATACATGTATTAGAAGCTTTGTTACTGCTTTGCAAAAGAAACAAGACATTTCTTAAGCAGATGGCCGTTTAGTCTTCAGCCAAAAGAGCAATCAATTTTGATGTCCATTTAGTGATTATAGGTATTAACATGAAATTAAGAAAAAGATATTTCAGCCAACCAAACCTAACTTCACAAATATTGGATCCGACATAATTCTTGCGACATAAATATTTATCGTTCATTTTTTGTATAACGTCCATATATACAGCTTTTGACCGCCAAAGTATAATGTGTGTACAGGTGATATCATGAGGATCTTATTCGAAGCAATTTTTCGAATTGACGGATTGGTGGGCGTGGCCATCATCGGGAAGCTCGACTGAGATACAAAACACTATTTTGCAATAGTTATCATCAATAACATGCAACAAAAAAGTAAAGTCATTTGACGACGACTTAAACTTCGTTACGACGTTAAAGTCGCCACATATCAAAAATGCTAAACATATAATTTGGGGTTCAAAATACATTTCCTCTCTGAATAAATGGTTTGATTGGTCGATCGTTTTTTGACTGACAAATTCGACCTGTGAATTCATAGACGGTCTTCGCAAATCCAGAATCAATTAACCCATTCCCACTCAATCCCTCCTTTTTACGCCCCTCAATGAAAAAGCTTTGGAAAATATTGTGGAAAATGAAGAAATTGCTTGGATCAAGCAATTTCTTCATTATCCACAATATTTTCTATCCAAAAAGACCAAAAAAAAAAATTAAAATTCCATCAACTTGAAATTGTCGTCTGCAGCTCCTTTCAATTTGGACCAGTCTAAAATTCCATTGTGTTGAAATGGGTTATGGTAATGTTTACACATGCGACCGCAGATCAAAAGGCCAAGTTGAGCAAGATGCCAGTCTTTATATGAATTTTTAACCCATTCCAACACAACAAAACTTTACACTGGTCCAAATTTAAAGTTACTGCAGACAACAATTTCAAGTTGACGGAATTTAGTTTTCGTCTTTTGGATAGAAAACATTGTGGATAAGGAAGAAACTGCTTGATATAAGCAATATCTTCATTTCCATAATGTTTTCCAAAGCTTTTTTTTCTTGTGCTGCGTAAAAAGGAGGGATTGTGTGGGAACGTGTTAAGGAGGTATTTAATAAAATTTACCTTGTCGCCACTTCCATCATGCTACATTTTGCACTGGTCAAAATTCAAAGTTGTCGCCGACTACAAATTGTTCTTAACGGAATCTGATTTGTTAGTCTATAGAGGTAGAAAACATTGTACACAATGGAGAAATTGTTTGTGACAAGCAATTTCTTCATTTTCCACGATGTTTTCTAAAGTTTTTATTCTTTGGAAGGTGGGACCAGAAAGAGTGATTGTGTGGGAATGTGTCCACGCACGTTAGAGAACATGAAACTCGGCTTTTACCAAACTCGAGTTAAAAACTAGTTCGTGTATAGCAACTACATTTTCTCATGATACTCCCTCCTTTTGCACAAATTGGGTTATAGCGATAAAGTTTCCCTAAATGGATTGAATAACTTTAATCGTAATTAGTAGTTTCGAATTTTCGCATAAAATTCAACGGAGCCAAATGAGATCTATCCCAAAATGCACTGAAAATGTGTTTATTCTACCGACGATTTAAACGATGAACAAGTTTAAATCCCAAATTATCTATTTAAAGCTAGTTGAAAGGCAAATATTAAACAGCTATTGAGTATTTGATGGGCGTTGAACTTGAAGCTTCGTTTGACATTCTATTTGATATACAACAGGCCTTAATAATATGTTTTATAGATGAGAAATAGGGGATTTTTTTCTATTCATTATGGATTAAACCATCTCTGACGGCGCCGAAAGTTTGTCGTGACCTTTTGTCAACTGTTAAAATTTCTTCAAAATCATAACTTACTTTCTTGTTAAAGTTTTACTTTCTTAACCTGTTCCAAAACAATGGCGCCTCTAAACACCCCTCAATACGGACGTTTCGGAAAACAGAGTGAAAAATGAAGAAATTGATTAATACGAGCGATTTCTTCATTATCCACAATGTTTTCTACCCCAAAAGACACAGATTTTAAACATTTCATCAACTCAGAATTGTCGTATGCAACTATTTTGAATTTGGACTGGCCATTAATATCATAGAGATGGAATGAGTTAATTGACGGATCTCTGGCCCCGCCCACTGACTCCGCTGGCCTTACCAAATGACCCAACAGCAATATCATCATCGATATATACAGCAAGGATCGGTCAATTAAATTTCGTACCTTATAGACTAAGAAGATAAGCCAATGACATCCAATATGTTGTCGCCGAATTTTGAAAATGACAAGCAGTACATATGACATACTCACTGTCGAGACCGTAGTGGAGTTCTGTAAAAGTGACCTAAATTTTACAATAGTGACCCATTACCATACGATCACGCTTTTTAACGTCCCCTAAAGCACCGAAGAATATCATGAAATTGATTGTAACAGCCAATTTCTTGATTATACTCAATGTAAAAGACGTTGATTATTTTTTGAAAAATTGAATCACAGCATGTTTAAAATGTTGTCGAGAGAATAGGTTAAAAGCTTTCAGGTAGATAACCGATATTTCTTTTATTTCACCGAAATCAGTGAAGTTATCAAAATATTTTTGACAGATTAAACCAAGCTTTCCTTCATTTGGCTTTTATATTAGAGGGACATCCTTAAGTTGCCGTGTAATACATTTGCAAAATGATTTATAAACTTCAAAAGATATTTGTCTGTTTTTTTTTTTTTGGGGGGGGGGGGGGGTAGTTGTCGTTTTTTTTCATCTAAGAAAAAAGAATTATAGGGGTTTCTTTTCGTGTAATATCAATAAAGCTTCCATTTCATGATCAACAAAAGCTATATTTCACTCGAATATACATCGGATTTGTTGTTCAAGAAATGAAAGTTAAACGGATATTACACCTAAACAATTATCCTCTATATCTCAGACTTACGTGACGTGTAATCAAATTAACTCTTGTCCTGCTGAATAGTGTCCCTCTTTTCACTACATTTGAACACTTTGACATAATTAGATCAATCTTGTGTTCAAAGATTTCTCTCAAAACAGTAAAAACAACCAGGTAGTTTAGGCTAAGATCAGACTGCACGTCTGTGCAGGCTGATCTTAGTCTATACACCTGGGAAAGCCATTGTCAAACAGGAATATTCAGGGATCAGCATGTCAAGGGTTAATAACGGTCAACTCCCCCTTTTACGTGACGGATCACAAATAATAACCTGTCCTAGATTTCCCGTCACAGCTCACATGTCATAACCATAATCTATTGACGAGAAAAGATATCGAATATGGCGTTTCCTGGGAGAACATCGATTTGCCTTATCTTGTCAAAAGACATTTTCTGATAAATATTGAAATAATTGACAGCTAGTTATTGAACACGCCATCTGTATTTATCAACAAACCAATAACATAAAGACAGAATCAAACAGCGAAGTTGCTAAATAATTTAACGAAATGTTAGATTTCATAGAAAATACATAAAGCGTGAAATGAGATATGACTTATCCACTTCGTTTTGCTTAACCTATCGCTCGCAATGACGCTTTTTGACACCCCGAGAATAAAAACTTCGGAAAACATTGTGGAAAATGAAAAAAAAAATTACTCATTTCAAGCAAATTCTTCAGTATCCACAATGTATAATACCCCAATATCAATTTGGACAAGTTTAAATTTGTCGTTTGGTAATCGGTTAACCCATTCCCACACAGAGACGCTTTTGGACGCCCCTCAAGGAGAACAATTGGGAAACATTGTGTAAAATGAAGAAATCGCTTGTAACAAGCAATTTCTTCATTTTACACAGTGTTTTCTATCTAAAATATGAAAAAATAGCTGAAATTGCATGAACTCTGAATTGTCGTCTGCAACCCCTTTCAATTTGGACCAGTCTCAAATTTTGCCGTCTGGTAATCGGTTTAGCCAGCGGTGTTTGCTTTGAACTAAATCATTAAAGATGTGCAAATTATTGTGAGTGGTCACTGGTCAATTATGTCTATACAAGTATAGATAAAATTGACCTTTAATCACTCGCTATAACTTGTACATCTATAACGTCGGCAACTTTTCATAAGTGACTGGAAATACGTAAATAAACGTGATGCCAGCAGCACTGTAATCGATCGTCACTGAATAATTGAGCAATGTTGTTATTTCAGCTTATAAAGTAATATGTTTTTAGGAAAACATTGTTGTAAAAAGATGTTTGTCTAGGGTGGGAACTATTCTGGGTTAGGACTTATCTGATCGAGAAGCTCTCAGCTGAGCCCGGATAGCTCAGTCGGTATCGCAATGGGTTCTCAATCGTGAGTCCAATCCCCGACTCAGCCAACATTCCTCCTGACAATAGACAGAAGTCACCAATATATCCAGCACTTAGAGCAAAAACGTAGTAAGGGTCTATACAATGTATAGACTCATACTATGTCTTTGCTCCAAGCCCTCGATATACACCATTTGTCTCACACCAATGGACAAAAGATAATAATGCGCCTGAGTAGAATGGGTAGCTGGTGACTCGGATCGAATGTTGTGGTTATACTGGTGTATAATACACGAAAGGAAGTCATAGTTAGGTGCACCGGCCTCAGCAGTATAACTGAAATGCTGTTGAACCCATTCATCCAATCAATCAATCGAAAAATTGACGACCGAAAGCCTGTCAACGTGTCTTTTCTATCTACCAAGCCTTCTGTCTATTTCTATTCACCCCTTCCAGCTTCACACAATTTTAGACTAGTCCAAATTCAAAGAATTTGCAGACAACAGTTTTAAGTTGGTAAAATTTTACAATTCTTTGTCTTTTGGGATAGAAAAACAGTGGTTAATGAAGAAATTGCTTGTAAAAAGCAATTTCTTCATTTTCCACAATGTTTCCCCAAGCATTTTTGTATTCGAACGTAAAAAAGCAGGACTTTGTGGAAATGGTTATATTAATATGACCTCTGGACTAAATTTTTGCCGCCTTTGTCTAGTCCGTGTAAACATTTCCTTCTTCTAATGGTCCTCCATACTTCCACATCATGGAGACGGAAATAGTCTAGGATGAAATAAACATATAGGAAATTGACAACAGACAGCCTGTCAACATGTCAGCATTATCTCCATAATCTTCTGCCTGTTTCTATTTATTTTAGTGTGACCTCCAGACGTAATTCTTTTTGTCTTATTTATCTTAGCTCCTTATGAATTCCCCCCGAAATTTTTACTGAATACCAATTTGCTTCTTGGACAAAATAGTTCTGTTGTAAAATTGACGGATCGTTAGTGTTTTTCAAAGAATCAACTCAAATCATTCATTTAGACCGAAAGTGAACTTTGAACTTAGACATTGATCAACATTTACGTGAAGCATTTTATTTGTCGACATAAACTTCCTAGCTACAGCTTATTCAATGTGCAGGTACGGCTTTAATGTTATCAGCTAACCATTTTACTTTTTTTACATGTTACCGGACAACAGACAGCCTGTCAACATGTCAGCATTATCTCCATAATCTTCTGCCTGTTTCAATTTATTTTAGTGTGACCTCCAGACGTAATTCTTTTTGTCTTATTTATCTTAGCTCTGCAAATTTTTCCTGCTCCTTATGAATCCCCCGAAATTTTTAATGAATACCAATTTGCTTCTTGGACAAAATAGTTCTGTTGAGAAAATAACGGATCGTTAGTGTTTATCAAAGAATTAGCTGACCAATCAAATCATTCATTTAGACCGGAAGTGAACTTTGAACTTAGACATTCATCAACATTTACATGAAGCGTTTTATTTGTCGACATAAAGGTCGTAGCTACAACTTATTCAAGGTGCAGGTACGACGTTTATGTTATCAGGTAACCATTTTACTTTTTTTACATGTTACCGGACATAAATCTTTAATATCGCAGTGGAACTCCCTGTCGGACCTCGGTTCGGCTTGCCAGCGATCCCTCATTTGACAGATAACAGCCTATCAACGTATCAATGTAATGTATCCATTTTTCCATATCTGATAGCCTCAAAGCTTTTGTTTTAGTTAATACTTTTATGGTACGTCGAAATTTACCAAAGAAACAAAACATTAGCTGCTAAGTTGACAAGAGGACCATTTGCCCCAAATCGCTCACCTAAGCAAATCCTTAGAAATGCTAAACAAGAGGGAAAATTGTGTAGAGAGTCTCCACCTGATACCTCGTGTAATATATTTAACCTTTAACCCTTTCCTGTTTTACACCCATGTTTTTATATTTGAGAAAATATTGTGACAAAAAGAAAAAAAATGCGTGTAACAAGGATTTTTTCCTTTTTCCACTTTATTTTCTGCGCTACTGAATGATTTTTTTCGAATTAATTTGACTTTAAACTGTCGTCTTTAGAACCTTTGAATTTGCACCAGTAAAATATTTCAAGACCAGGAAAGGGTTAAGCTTCATGATTTGTCATAAAAGCTTACAAGCAATTTTTTCTTTTTCCACTGTATTTTCTGTGCTACTGAATGATTTTTTTCGAATTAATTTGACTTTAAACTGTCGTCTTTAGAATTTCCACCAGTAGACCAGGAAAGGGTTAAGCTTCATGATTGTCATAAAAGCTTACATTTTTTGTTTCTATATATGTTAGGAGGTGCTCTTGAAGAGCCAAAATATAATCTTGACAGCATCAGATAAAGACATTTGGTAGATATATACTTGCAGATAATACAAACCAAATATCAATGCTCTAAAAAGTGGGGTTTTGAAGAAGATCTTTTTAATATATTCCTCTTAGTGTCTACATATACAGATAGGGCCCTAACGATGCTCATTTATAATCCAAGGGGCTTCACATAAACAAACTTATAGAAGTGCACTCGAAGATTCTACAAACCTCTCCATTCTGTTTTCAGAGAAGAGTGACTTTTGAGATTGCATTGTTTCCTTCTATTTCAAAGTAGGGAGTGACAGGTATGAGCCCAAATATGACCCAATGGGCATCATATTAACACAATTTGTAGAAGCTCACTGGGAGATATATGCTGTCTCCCAGGCTGTCAGTAGGCGTAGCTTTTGAAAGTAACTAAAATACATCAATCATGCAAATACATTTCATTCCATGAAATTATCTCCCTTACGTCAAACTTACACTGAGTAGTAAAACATGAGAGATATCAGCTAGAGAAAACACTTTTCAACTAAAATCCTATCTATAAAAGTAATAAAATATCAGTGAGACTGGGAGCTAGTTTATGAGAGATAAAACGTACCACATGTCAAAGCTGTCAGCCTTTGGTTTCAGAGAAGATTGTTTACGAAAGAAGAATAAGAAGAAGGAGTAGAAGAAGAAGAAGAAGAAGAAGAAGAAGAAGAAGAAGAAGAAGAAGAAGAAGAAGAAGAAGAAGAAGAAGAAGAAGAAGAAGAAGAAGAAGAAGAAGAAGAAGAAGAAAAGATTAATTTCAACTTTTTTGCTTTGACCCAGATAAGAGTGGATTTCAATCATTTAAAAAATTTCGAAACATCTTCACCAATGACCATCACTGCCAAGTTTCATCAAGATCGATCCATAGGCTCAGGGGAGGAGATGGTTAAAGATTTTTTACAAACGTTTCACGACGGATGTCGGAAATTGAGTGATCACAATAGCTCACCCTGAGAACTTTATGATCAGGTGAGCTAAAAAGTATTACGACCATTATTGTCATATAAAGTTTTTTTTTTTTTTTTTTTATTAAACCATAACGTTACACGCAGGAATGGAATTCACACATTGGATACTTTGATTAAAATCCGATTTATCATAAAAACATATCGCTACACCCCAGACATTGCTTAACCTTTTCTAGTTCAAATCCCCAATTTTTACGTCACTGTGATTTTATAAATGAGAAAACATTTTAGAAAAAGAAGAAATTGCTTGTTGGAAGCATTTTTTCTTTTTTCCAAAATATTTTCAACCCTACAGAATGGTTATTTTTCAAATTAAATCCACTTTAAATTTACGTCTGAAAAACCTTTGATTTTGGACAAGTCTAAAACTTGCAATACAGGAAAGCGTCATAACAACAGCGTTTTCAAACTGTATTATTTTACGTCGCCTACAACGATGTCCGTTTGTTTTATGTATCCAACCATATGTATGACAAACTCATTTTGTTTGCTTTGTCCGAGTGCAGTGTCCGTCGAGTGCCATATCGCCAGTCACCCCCCACTCCCACGATAGATCTCCGACAGGTCGGTATATCTATTTATAAGAGGTGTTAGCAGAGAAATTGACCAATCACGGCTGTCTATATCAAGGGATATATCGACCAATCAAATCATTTATTCAGCCCGGGATTAAGATTTGTGCTCCGACATTGGCAGCCATTTTTGTTAAGCTTTTGTGTTGTTTGGCGTATTAAACTTCGTAACTACAGCTTGAAAAAGCTGTAGTTACGATTTTTAAATCGCCAACCAATTACTCTACCTTTTTGTTGCATGCTACTTGCCACAGATTTTAAGAAAAATAACATCGTTAAAAATCGAAGAGGCACTTCCTGTTGGAATCGATGGGCGTGGCAAAAGGAGTAAGCAGGCGGGGCCAGCGATTGGTCAAGTTTGCGTTTGCCGAGGAAATGTGGACCTTCGGGCGTAAAGGAACCTCCCAGTCGTACCTTAATTCATGTAAGTGAGAAACAGATTGGATCAAGCTGATATAAACGAGGGAGCGCATTCCGACAAAATTATGTAGTAACGTTAAGGTAGAATAGCTCCCCAAATCGCTCCCCTGAGTATGGTTGCTCGACACATTATTACAAAATGTCAAAGCTCTGCGCCTAATTATTTTTGTGAAGATGAATTTTTCAAAGATTTTCACCTTAAGTATATCGAGATCCAATAATACAGCGCCAATTTCCAGAGTACGATAATTCTTTGGTATACTTTGGTAGATGATTTAAAGACGTTGATACGTACCAAATATCAAAGCTCTCGGACAAATATTTTGGGAGAAGATCGCCAACGGGCGAAACGTTTCGCCTCTGACCAGCCTGTGCATCACGTGCTGACTGGTCAGAATCAATACTTTTCGCACCATGTAGGAGATTGTTCTCGCCACACAGGTCACACATATAACAATAAAATAATTCATGTGCGACATAAACGTCGCTACTACATCTTGAATGCTTTTTTTAAAGTGGCTGAGATAAATATTGCATCTGCGGAATCACAATTGTGTAAAACCAGGCGAATCGAGAAGGCTAAACTGCGATGAATTCATTCGGAACCACCGGTTCAACGACTTAGTCAAATAAAGATATTGAATGCCTGGTACAATTTCTGATCGTATCCTTGGACAGTGGAGTGAGATCTTTAAGTGTGTGTCTATTTCTGTTTATTTATCGTCGCTACCGAGGCATATACCCATATGAGCGACGCCCCCAGAAGACGGTTAGGGATAGTGCAAGGATACAGGACGAAACTGCCAAGAGCTCCGCCCGGCTCTTTAACGTGCTCGGCGGATAGCACCGTCATACACGGCCTCGGTTTAACGTCTCATTTAAGTTTTATCGACTTTTCTAAAAAAAGAAAACACACACTTAAACAGTCAATCGACATAGACGGCAAAGTTACTGAAGATTATTTAAGGGATATAAATTAGTACCATTACTTTATGATTATGTGCTGGTTATCGCCCTTTCGAACACGATCGCGCCTCGATAGAACTGTTTACTTATTCATGAAGCCCGTTAGTCCTTGTGATTACAGGCCTCTTAGGCTATTTGGGGAAAAGCAGAAGGAAAAAAAAGAAAGAAATAAAGAAAATTGAAACAAATTAAATTATAAATCCTGTTAGTTTGAATTCAGGCTCAGCTTTTTAACACCTTCCCTCCTTTTTACGCCCCTCGAGAAAAAAACTTTGGAAAACATTGTGGACAATGAAGAAATTGCTTGTATCATTGCTTTCTATCCAAAAAGACAAAAAAAAAAAAAAAAAAAAAAAAAAAAAATTCACAATTCCATCAACTTGAAATTGTCATCTGCAGCTTCTTTCAATTTGGACCAGTCTAAAATTTTGCTGTGTGGGAATGGGTTAAAAGAAACCTATTGGCGTATATTGGCCACTCTGACCTCCGACGGATATGACAAGTGCCTTTATTTTGAATAATTCGAGATCAGGAACATACAAAGAGACAAATTCGTTTGTTTGTGACCTAAGTGACGAAACTATACAATTTGAATAAGTTTTAATCAAGACTTTAATTTAACACCCCCAAGAAACCCGAAATAAAAACGCTTGTCATAAAGGTCGGAGGCCATTACCTTTTACAATAGCGATCCGTCAGTTTATCTCTAACCAGACGGAATTTATCAAAAACATCGTAATATGTGAGTTATCAAAGGCTTTTTTGATATATGAAGGGAAAGGATGCTTACATACACTAACATATGCTATGTAGTTTTCGAATTGTGTAAATACCAACACCCCCTCCCAACTTTATTCTAACTTCTGAGATTAAAGTGAACACTAATGGATTTGCAGAAAACAAGAGTACTAAGATTGCCCAAATCGCTCCCTTGAGTATGGTGGTTCGACACATTATTACAAAATGTCAAAGCTCTACGCCTAATTATTTTGGAGAAAAAGATTTTTTTTTTCAAAGATTTTTCACCTTAAGTATATCGAAGATCCAACAATACAGCGAAAATTTCCAGAGTACGATAATTCTTTGGAATAGTTTGGTAGAGGATTTAAAGACGTTGATACGTACCAAATATCAAAGCTATCGGACAAATAGTTTGAGAGAAGATGATTTTCAATAATTCCATTCTTTATTTAAAATCAGGGATCACACAGAAAAGGGATAATTTTCAGAGTACGAAAAATCGCTTAGGTACTTTGGTAGAGGACCAATAGATGATTAATACCAAATGTCAAAGCTCTGATCGTATGGTTTGGGAGAAGAAAATTTTTCAAGTTTTTTTCACTCGGTTGCCATTGCGACCAAAGTTCAATTCAATTTCAATTCTTTGAAGTAATTTGAAAGAGCATGACCTATGAATTATTTCTGTTAAGTTTGATTGAAATTCCATGCATTAAGAAGAGAATATTTGTTTGTAATTGTAAGCGGACGGACGGACGGATAGACGGACGGACTGACGCCGGACTATGACCGATCACAATAGCTCACCAGAGCACTTCGTGCTCAGATAAGCTAAAAATGCTTGCGAGTTAGACAGATAGTAATCATTAGGGCTAATATCTTGATGGTTGTTAAAGCACAAAGAGTCTGTCCTGTTCTGCCTACGACATGTATATCGTTAACATCTTGTGAAATAAAGGTAAAAGTATGTGTAAATTGGTGGAGAACAATGTAAAGTTCAGACTTAATTGTGTACAGGAAATGTGATTAATTAATCCCTGCTTAAAATGTAATATGTCATCGAATCCCTTTCCTTTGTAAAATTGAAGGATCGCAATTGTCAATCAAAAATGGATTGAACAATCTAATTATTTATTTAGACCGAAAGTGAACTTTGAATCCTGGCATTTATATTAATTCATTCAGTCGGTTTGGAGATTTAAACGTCATAAGTACAGCTTGTTCAAGCTGTATTTACAACGTTTAGTTCTCCAACCAACCATTTTTTATAACATGTTGTTGCAAATAGAGTTTGCAAATTAACATAATTTAATCGAAAACGAAATTCCTGTCTAAGTTTAGTGGGCGTGACCAGCGATCTCTCAGTTGAATAGGAGGGTATTTGGCAGGATATGCTCTAAAGCCCACTATCTTTTCTTCTTTAACCCATTCCTACACGAGAAAATTGGTCCAAATTGAAAGAAGATGCAGACGACAATTTTAAGTTTATTAAATCTTTAGAAATGTTGCCTTTTGGGGCAGAAAACATTGTGAGTAATGAAGAAATTGCTTGTAACAAGCATTTTTTTCATTTTCCACAATGTTTTTCAAAGCTTTCAAATTTTGGGGCGTTTAAAAGCGTCATTGTTTGGGAATGGGTTAAAGTTTTTCCCCATTTATGACACACACTGAAGTCCTGTTTTAAGTAACACAACATTCACCAATGCAGGCAAATCACTCTCATTCTTACATGATAACATTCTACAAACCAATCATGACAAGTGTATCAAAATAAAGTCTTCGAAACAAAAAGGCTGATGACATTACGGTTTTGAACATCCTTGTTTATGCTCAATAAACGATCGAACAAGAAATTAAACAATAGATCATCAAATGACATTTGCTTACAGCTGTAACTTTTTGATACTGACATTTTGTTCGTGAAAGTTGAAGTATGAAGATCTATGCTATTTTGATAATTTGTTTCGGCCTTTTCTTGAAAAGCTCTGCGCAAGGTAAGATTAAACTGTTTTTGCAAAACTGATATGTATAACCGAAATGTTGCAAATCGTATAAAAAGGAGAACGCTTTAAGTGGTGAAAGTATGGTAACAGCTCGGAAATCGCATGCTGATCAGAGTCAGCTCTTTGTCCCAATGGTTACTCTTCCTTGATGCTGAACTGTAATTCTTCCTTTGTAATAACACATTTTAAACTGTTCAAATATTTACCACGAATTTAACCTTTGGCGGATTCTTCCCTTGTACTCATATAGTTAGAAGTTTTGAAATATTGGCTACGAGGTAAATTTATTTGATCCTTCCCTAGTACTTGTACATTTGAAAGTTTTCAAATACTGACAACGAAAGAAATCTGTCGAAGTCTTCCCTAGTACTGTTTTCAAATGTTAATTTCAAGGTACATCTGTCGAACCCATTGAACTGATAATTTTTTAAGTTTTCATAGATTAGCTACGAGTTTCATCCGTCGAGTCCCTCTCTAGTACATAAACATTTTAAAGTTTTCAAATATTGTTTGCGAGGTACATCTATTAGATCCTTCCCTAGCACTTACGAATTTAAGAATTTTCAAATAATGTCTGCGAGGTACATCTATTGGATCCTTCCCTAGTACTTATGAATTTAAAAGTTTTCAAATATTGGCTTCGAGGTACATCTTTTAGATCCTTACTTCCAGGTACAACTGTCGAATCCTTCCCTAGTACTTATACATTTTAAAGTATTAAAATATTGACAACGAGTTACATCCGTCGAATCCGTCCCTTGTACCGTTTTCAAATACTGGCTACGAGTTACATCTATTGGATCATCCCCCTAGTACTAATATATTTTTAAGTTTTCAAATATTGGCTACGAGGTACATCTGTCGAATCATTCTCTAGTACTAATACATTTCAAAATATTTAAATGTTGACAAGGAGTTGCCTCTGTCGGATCCCTCCTAAGTTCTTTTACTATACTCTACCTTCTATATCGTCAAACGCCCAACTGACAAAACTGCAGAATCTTATTTCAGGGGATGATAATTAAATTCAAATTAATTATGCTCAATTGAAGGATCGCTGGCGGAATGCCCATTGAACGCCCCGAAGGCAGCTGAAGTAAAATTTGAATTTTTATTTTGGCCAGTTGATACTTTGAGGAGTAAACGAGCGTGAACGCCTTGTCGTCAGTATTTGTATTAATGTCCGAAAGATTGATTGTTACTTCGGAAACATTTTAACTCGTTGTTGATCCCATATGCAAATGTTCTGCTTCGCGTACTCATACAGTGTGTTTCTAGCTAGCAGAGCATAAGCTTTGATAGCTTAAGTTAACAGACAAAATTTTGAGGTCTTCTCAAAGTTCAACGAGTGCAAACTGCCACTGGAGGCTTAACTACTAAATCCATTGAATACCTACGCCGTAAGAAGTAGTTCTTATGCATTTCAGAAAAATTGCGAACTCTATTCAGATTGTAGAGAAATTTTCCAAAACGTACTATTTAACCGATTCCCATTCAATTCCGCTTTTTTAGCATCTCAAGAAAAAAGCTTTGGAAAACATTGTGGACATTGAAGAAATTGCTTGTTACAAGCAATCTCTTCATTGTCCACAATGTTTTCTACCCAACAAAGGAAATATTTTCTAAAATTGACCAACTTATTTTTTTTTTCAATTTGAACCAGTCTAAGATTTTGTCATGTTGTAATGGGTTAACTTCTGGGTTAGTTTAACCTCGTTTATTTATCATTCCAACCCTTGGCAAAGAAGATTACTTAAAAAACAACTATGCTTTGCTAGCTTACAGTACTTTCAGCGCTTTTTTTGTTTCATACCTCGATGAAAGAAAATATTATCTACTCACCCCTTACGTGAATCGTTGGATATAACCGTAATTCATTAATCTGATCAAAATTTGAAAAAAAAAGACTAAGAATGAAAAACACTTAACAAAAGCCATGCGATGTCGACTGATTATGAGAGTTGAACAAACTAAAAGGTGTATGGCTATGCTTAGAACCATGGATATTTGGTAAGAGATATCGTTTGTCATTCCAGGTTGCACGTAGAGCGGAGTTTAGGTAACTTGTATCGTCAAGGAGCGATTCCAGTTTCGTAGACCTGAAGTCCGTCTTATTTAAGGGCTCATAGCTGTTGGCATAACATACGATACTGGAATTGGTTTGCTTTCCGACGACTTATCCCTAGGTCTTTTCAGTTGTGACAGACAAAGACACTGCAGGGTTACAGACTTAATTACAACTGCAATTTAAATGTTCCATCAGATAAATTCCATTTGAGAGATTTATGCCCCGTGATTACATAGTAAGCAATCTTTTCTGAACTTGCTAAACTTTATTCCTATCAGTGCCATTACGGTATTATTTTCACTTTTTGCAGGACCTCGGTGTCCAAGACGGGTAACAGAAGGTTTCGGAATCTGTGCATTTACTTGCGACCCGAGGGCACGTGACTGTGGACCAGGTAGAATTTGTTGTAGAACTGGCTGTGGTGGGACGACTTGCGTAAATGTTCGTGGTGGGGGTGGAAACCCAAGGATACCATGTAAGTTATCAGTTGTAATCGTGTATTGAGAACTGAGGCCATTTCATTGGTGACTCTAGGGGTACGTGCCCTTGGTTGCGGTAGGATCTATTGCAGAGCAGAGTGTGTCGGGACGAAATGTATCGATGTATGCTATGGCAGCGTTGGAAACTTGGACGTTCCGTGAAAATTTCAGATATACAAATAGAGAGCTGTTTGTTTTTTTTAGATACAATTACATGTAATTCAACAATTTATAAAATAACACATTCCCACTCAATGGCACTTTCTTACACCACTCAAAAAAGGCTTTAGAAAACATTGTGGAAAATTAAGAAATTGCTTGTAACAAGCAATTTCTTCATTATACACAATGATTTCTTTCCCCACCCTCCCCAAAATTAAAACTTGTCATCTGCAACTCTTTGAATTTAGACTAGTCTAAAATTTTTACGTATGGTAATGGGTAAAACATGCGTTGTGCGTTCTCATTAGAACCGTCTCGGTGAAGACGACAAAGGGTTTCATCTAGAAACAACGATTTTAGACTGGAGATATTTTTATCGGGGAATCAAAACAAAGCATAGATCAATTTGTTATGCTTCCTAAATATCGTAACTATTGCTTGAATAATATATCGTCGTGAGGCGTGCAAAATATCGTAACTACAGCTTGAATAACATATCGTCGTTTGGCGTGCACAATATCGTAACAACAGCTTGAATAATATATCGTCGTTAGGAGGGCAAAATGTTGGTAACTTCAGCTTGAATAAAGCTGTAGTTACGATATCTTACTCGTCTATCGTCGTTGGGAGTTCAAAATGTTGGTAACTTCAGCTTTAATAAAGCTGTAGCTACGATATCTTACTCATCTATCGTCGTTGGGAGTGCAAAATGTTGGTAACTTCAGCTTGAATAAAGCTGTTGTTACGATATTTTGTTTGCCCAACGACAATATAATTGAATACAATTGAAAGATTGTTTGAACCGACATAATACTCTGATTCAATCAGTATATTGTAGTAATTCCATCATGTAGGTTTCAAATCATGATCAATTAAGCGTGGTGCTTCATTTCTATTATTTGACGTTAACCCGTTACCCGACTGCTAAATTTAAGACTGGCCAAAATAGGAAAAGAGTTGCAGTCGATAAATTTGAAGTTTATGAAATTTTGAATTTTTTCAACTTTCTTTGTAGAAAACATTGTAGAAATGAAGAAATTGCTTGTAACAAGCAAGTTCTTTATTTTCTACTATGATTTCTAAAGCATTTTTTCCTGGGGTGTCTAAAAGCGTCACTGAATGGGAATGGGTTAAGCTCCACATTAATACTGGTTTGGTAAACCGCTTATTTGATTTGCATGTTTACTTGTGAGTTATAGTGCAACACCATCGTAATTTCCTATTTTAAATACTTGTACTTGCGACAGATGTGCACTAACCACTTGATTTATGATTACCTCAACGTCCTTTCCAGTAAACCTTTTACATATATTTAGAAAATTGTGTCAACATTTTGAGCGAGTTGATATATTGTCGTTGATCTATCAAACATCTTAGTAACAGCTTCGTTTGAATCATAGTCATGGAGTCGCCGGTTCGATCCCCGGCCGTGGCGAAAAACTTTTCCGAGATTTGTCTCCCACCAATGAGCCTAGTTGGATGAGCTACTGGAGGCTCGAAAAGGATTTAGTACTGGCGTGAGAAATAAAAAGAATCCATGGTTAGGTGTTCCAGTCGTCGCTATATCACTGAAAGTGGTATTAAACCACATTCAAACAAACAAAATTAAAGTAAGCTTTAAAGACAATTTCGGATTGCCCATCGACGATTATTTAATAAATAAACATTTTTTTTTCTGTACAGGGTGGTGTCCCCCGGGCAGCCCAAGGATACGATGTTTTGTGAATCCATGTCAGGTGATGAGATGTCCAGCCGTGCCATGGGCGCGCTGTAGGTAAGTCGAATGATGAATTTAATTTTGCATTTACAAAGGTCGTTTGAGACGTGTTAATTTGAAGATGACTGACGAAAAAAATTGGGTAATTTGACCTTGAATGATTTAATTTAATTTGTACACACACACACACACACACGCACACACACAACCCCCTAAAAAACAAACAAACAGACAAAAAAGGGGGGAAACAACAAAAACTAGTGAACATCAAAATTCCCAAAATACTCAAAATCTGCTAAGGACCGTTCTTTAAAAAAATACACATGTATTTTTGTGTTTGCTGGTACCTTAATTTAGCTTTAGGTATTATGATTTTGTTAAAGATCGTAAGTTTTGGTGTTATTTGAGGGTAAGGCTTACACGAAAAACAAACAAACAAACAAACAAACAAACAACAACAACAACAACAACAACAACAAAAAGAATCAAAATTTTTAGTTCTACCATGAAAATAAAGAAATTGAGTAATTAAAAAAATGCACTTTAATAGCGTGTGTGTCGTCCGGGTGCTTCAATCACCGCTTGACAACGCCTCGCATAGTGCTGATAAACCTCCTTATATTGGGGAATTTGACTCCATTCTCTAAAAAGATCTTGTCTGAGGTACCGTACAGACGCTGGTTGCGTGATTAAACAGCTGTCTGTAACATATGTAAACCGTGCTATTTTGGATTTAGGTCCGGGGATCTAGCTTGCCATTCAATACGGCCAATTTTGTTCGAATCATTGATCGAAGATGCAGGCTCTACGTGCACGCGCATTGTCCATTAGAGTGAAATTTTCACCAACAGGACCTGCATATGGGCGAACGTAAACACTCAAGATCTCGTTTACCAATCTCATTAAAATAATCTCTACGAAACCACTACGCTATCCCTCAACACGCAGGGACGTAGCAATAGGCTGTAATGGTGGCTCTGATTTTAATCAGATTGCTTGTTTACGTACCTGAAGGCAGTCAATGTGCCGTTGTCAATGACGTCAATGACGTGGAGGTCCGTTTTCCTATGAGCACTTATTCCCGCCCAAATTATGCCCGAGCCCTCGCCAAACCAAATATGTTCTGCCACACAAACTGGAGTAAAATGCTCATTTGACATTTAATCCATACCATAGCACGTCTATCAGTAAAATCTATACAAATCTGGACTTTTTTGTTAAAAAGGACTGGAGACAAGTCATTTAGGTCCAAGTGATATGATCCCGTGCCCATGCTAAACATATTTGCACATTATGGTTTGTGTACTTATGTGCACACCGATGGCGTTCTGGAATTCTGGAAGCTCCTACGTAAGGTTGTTGCGTTGTCAAATCGTTGACGCCGTGCCCGAACCACTAGAAATCGTTCTTGAACCTCATTGTCTTGAACACTCTGGGACACACTAAGGACAATATCAACACGACTTTCGGATAACCCAGAATGAAGCATCCCAATCAATCTAAAATTTGTGGTACATTGTTTGAAGTTCGCTAATGTACAACCGCACGTAAAAATAGATATCAAAATGAAACACGTTTAGGGCCGAGATCCTTGTGCGTTGTATACATGCCGAATCGACATTTTTGCTACAGGGTCATCAAGTCCGAATATCAAACTATCTTATTTCTTGTTTGTCCATTTGTCTTGAGCATTAAATCAATGATCGAAAAGGTGACCCTTAGCAATTTGAGTAGTGTATAATGTATTCACGTGGCGATTAACGAAGAACTCATAAGCTGTTTTGTTTAAACCCATTACCTGTCGAAAAAATTTCAGATAGTCCAAATTCAAGAAGTTTTATTTTTGATGAAATCATTAAATCCTTGTCTTTTTGTGTAGGAAGCATTGTGAATAATAGAGAATTTGCTTTTCTTTATTTCCACGGTGTTCTCCAGGCCTTTTCTTGAGGGGCGCCAAAAGTAGTATTGTGTGGGAATGGGTACAGAATTTACAAATAATGTGACAGCCATGAGTGAAACACGTGAAAAAGTTAAAAAGAATTATTTACATGCAGGTATTTTAACAATGAATGAGCGATTTTGATCAATTCTTCTTTACACTTGCCTTGAGCACTTTTTGTTAGAGTGTTATTGAATACACATAATTTTCTGCGTTTGAGGTTCGAATTAGGAAACAATTATTCCCTATGCAACGGACTCATATTTCTTCTCTTTTTTTCATGATATAATTCCTAAAGTATTTGAAAAGGGTTATTTTTAGTCTATTTAGTTGTTACAGATGTTTTGTATGTTTACGGCGGTTATCTAAGCGCTTGAGGACTTAGCAAGTAATAATTTGTAACTTAGTTCTGAGTTGTTTCTGTTGCTAAGTTACGGTATCATATCTAAGAAATTTAGAATTAGGTATTTTGACCAGCGGTGAGTATAGTATTGAAATCACTGTTCGCGATATCTGTACATTTCGTCGGTGGGCAAGCAAAATGTCGTAACTACAGCTTTATTGAAGCTGTAGTTACGACATTTTGCCCGCCCATCGACGATTTGCATTCGTGTTATAAAGATGGTACTCAGAATGGTGACTGATAATATTTATATCTTTCAGGCCCAGCAACCCGTGTGAACCTGCCTGTTCTGGTGCCTTCTTTGTGGGGCGACAGAGAGTCCCACAATGGATTTGCAATAGACCTCGACGAGGTTAATTCCAATCAAAATCAAACAATAAGAACATAATTAGCAACTATCGTTTTCTTGATGTTTGTTATTGCCACACTCTTTTCGAAATACTTTTTCCTTGTGAACATAAAAAACAGTTATTTTACGGGAAAGGACTAAAACACAAAAATTGCATAATTAACAAACCATGGCCCACCTTATCAAATACAGGGACAAAACCTTGATTGTGAATGTGATGTCTTTATACCCTCCAGTACCGCCCCGTGCGAACTATAGCAAAACAGTTGACGAATGTGTATCCAATGTTTGTCCTAAGGTGTACTATTCTTACAACTTTTCTTATCCATTCCCACAAAATCCCCCCTTTTTACGCCCCAAAGAAAATAGTTCTTGGGAACAATGTGGAAAAGGAAGAAATGGCTTATAACAAGCAATTTCTGCAGTTTCAACATTGTTTAATATCCAGAGCGATAAAGATTTTAAAAATTTCAACGATTTTAAATTGTCGTCTGCAACGTTTTCTTGACCAGTCGAAGATTTTGTCGTCTGGGAATGGGTTAAGAGGCTCAACAGGTGGGGATACAAATCAGATATGATTTTCTTGGTTTGAATGGCTCTTTCAATTGTTTTATACGACAAAGTCCCGCAAGTTCATGAGCGTTCTGGTTATCGTCGCAGTACTAGGATGATGCTCTGAAATGTCATACTTAATACATTCCCACACAATAACGCTAAGGAAAACATTGTTGAAAATGAAGAAATTGCTTCACACAAGCAATTACTTCATTTTCCACGATGTTTTCTTCCCTAAAAAGTTTTAAACTTAACAAAGTTCTTTGAATTTGGACTAGTCTTAAATTTTGTTTAGGAATTGGTTACGGACTTGCTTACGTGACTAGCACCGCGCCCCCAACCTTCATAAACCCCCAAGTCGCGAGGTTGGCATTCTAATCACTGAATCATTGAGTCCTTAAAAGCAATTTAAATTCGATAGACGAATTCATTTTGAGAGTTTGTTAAATTACATTGTTTATCGCTATGGCAACTTGATTCTAAAAGATCCAAGAAGCTGAAGTGCATAATCTTAAGAATAAACATGTAAAGGTGTTAAAATTGTAAAAAGAAATAAAATAAAATTCTGACCGAATAAACTGATGGACGACAGTAAGGCATCATTGACATTAACAAAACCCCAACAAATCGTCAAGAAACAAACAAACCAAAAACGACTAACAACAACAAAACACATGCAAACTTTAAAGTTTTCAAATAACATGACTTAATGTACATTTATTTAAATACTTTTAACCCATTACCAGACGATATAAGACGACAACATTGTGTACAGGTCCAAATTGAAAAAAAAAAAAAAAAAAAAACGGACAGGACCTTGAAAATGTACTTATCCGCAAGCAGAAAAGTGCATGTTGGACAAGCCGGGCATTGAAAATCCATACCCCTGGGAGTGGGAAGTAGTCTTTTATCATGGCGTGTCTTGAAAATACCTGTGTATTGATCTATTGATTTGTCGACAAAACAAGTGTTTTGTATAATGCCAACGCTGCACTTTTTGGAATTCAGTTTGTACTTTTACTTTCGGTTTCATGGTTTTCCAAAAATACCCCGTTGTAAAGTAAATTCTTGTTATAAGAAATGTGATTCTGTATCTATATATTAGGCCTAAAAAGAATTATATAGGAAACCAGTCGAAAGGGGGCATAATTCTGATAAAAATGATACATGTACTTTTGATACGAAATCTCAAAGAAGGATCAGTAAAACAAGAAATATGACAAAATGTCGGAGTAGTTTGTTTGCATGTTTGTTCCCGGGGAACCGACCCACCTATCCCCCCGGGTCTTATTCCGGGTCCTTCAGTGGGTTGCTTTGGGCGGGGGGGGGGGAAGAGGTGTTTAGTTTACTCTCGGGCTTGGAAGTTTTCCTATCCCCAAGCAGTCAAATGAATATGAGCTATTCTACTGTCAGTGTTGTTTTAAACCCCATTTAGCCAAGCTTAATCTTGGTCAACCACACGATATTGTGTAATGAATCGCTATAAAAATACCTCAAGAAATGACTCTAATATAGGATTTCCCAATCTGGTTGTGTCCAGATTTCTATTCGGAAATAAGGAAGAAAGCTTTGTAATACATAGCGCGAAGTGAGCTTTATATACTGGTCCTTGAATGTCTGATGTTTATAGTGTACTTTTTGATATCAACCATTTTATACAGTCCCGCTTTTTGACGCCCCAAAGAAGAACTTTTGAAAACATTGTGGAAAAGAAAGAAATCGCGTGTAACAAATTCTCAAGAAGCAATGTCTTCATTATCCACTATTATATCTGCACCAACAGAAAAATATTTCTAAATATATCATTGACTAAAATTGTTTTCATTTGAATTTTGACCAGTCTAAAATATTGTCGTTTGGTAATTGGTTAATATTTTGACACCCTTATAAATATGTTAATGAAACTATTGTTGCAAAAGTTGAATTACATGTACCGTAATTATCTTAGTGAGAGACCATTCTCCGATGGTGCCTAAAGCTTGGGAAATTATCCACACTTTCTCTAAAATTGTGTATTATTTTCTCTAAAAATATTTCGCTGAACCTTTACCGTTTTCAACAGTTTTTTTCTATCTGCACCGTTTCATCTTATATACATTTTAAAATGCCGACAGCAGCTTCATTCAAAATCCATTGTGAAGCATGTAGTCAACTGTCAGCTTCAGCTTAGACGAGTTCTATTCTAGTTTACCAGTAAAAAACCGATTGTGATTTTCTCCAAAACAGCTGAGCTAAAAGTAATTCTTTAAGTCCGAGTCTGCATTGTATGCAACCGAAACTTATGTTGGCTAGTTCGTCGACGATCAAATCTCGCACCTACATCCTACCAGAGCTGTAATGTTAGTAAGACTTTTTCACAAACGATTTGTTTCATATTCCCGACCACATACAGCAAATTGACCAATCGCTGGCCCCGCCCACTGACTTCTTTGGCCCCACCAATTGACTCCGACAGGACGTTTCGATTCGTTTTTTAACGGCGTTGTTTTGTAAAATTTATGGCCAGTGCGTTCTACATATAAGTAGAATGGTTGGTTGGCGACCTAAACGTCGTGACTACAGCTTGAATAAGCTGTAGTTGCGACGTTGAAGTCGCCAAACCAACAAAAATGATTCTCAAAAATTACTGCAAATGTCGGAGTTCCCGCTGATAATGGATTGGTCTTACTGACAGAATAAGTACTAATTCGCTCTTCTCCTTCTTTCTTTTCTTCATTTCTTTCTGTTCTTTTTTCTTTCTCTGTCAACTTAACCATTATGTTCTTAATTCTGTAAGATTTAATGAAAAATGTAGCCATCTCAAGTAATTCCATAACTGGGACAAAATTGTCTTCAATATTTATATATATATATATATATCTAAGGAATAAATAAGAAGACTTAATCGTATCGTTAGTGTGCTTTCGAAGCGTTTTAACCACAGCTTGGTACAAGATGTGGTTTTAATGATTCGGATGCTCAACGTCGAATCGAACAGATACTTGAGGACTTTCAAGGAAGTAGATGCATACACAAGGGAATGGCCTAATCTAAGTTGTGGCCAGACCCTTTTGCTCTTTGAAAATTTGTAATAATTAAATTGAATGTACGTGTATAATGTAAAAATAGCAATAAAATATGTTTAAACTAAACTGAAGAATAGCTAAAGAACGGATAGGAAAAAGATGGAGGGTTTCTGTCTTAGTTTCAGTCTGTATAGAGAATAGATTCCTTTTCAAGTTAAGTAGCTGCAGAATCATCGGAAATGTGTGGTGAAATTCTTAACTTTATTAAGATGAAAGTATTTTCGTTTACATCAAGATGATCAGATCCAAATAAAGGAAGCTTTGATGCGACGTACTCTAAAAATATTGTTCATACACGGTTTGATTGGTCGATTTTTTTCTTGATTGACAGCCGCGATTAGTCAATTAAATGCTGGAGCATTAATTTTTCCTTACATCTAATGAAGAAGTTACTTGGTGTTGATATCCAAAAAATGAATGAATATTATTTCCCAAGCAATTGACGAACGGTTGAGTTTCCCCTGAAGAAGCCAGTCTGCTTTTCATTAATTACTTGATTTGCTAAGAGATAACTGCAAACATACTTATATATACACATCGTTCCATTAATTTACCGATACAACTTAATTAAGAGATTTGTCGATAATTTCTATCCAAATGTTAATCCGTTTATATATATATATATATATATATATATATATATATATATATATATATATATATATATATATATATATATATATATATATATATATATATACATATATATACATATATATACATATATATATATATATATATATATATATATATATATATATATATATATATATATATATATATATATATATATATATATATATATATATATATATATATATATATATATATAACAGTTATATTATAGATTCCTACCATTTTCGTGGGCATGTCACACTGTTCAGAGGTCTATAAAAATTTCCATTATAGGTGCTGTTATGCTGTTTTAACTAATATCAGTTTTTTATGGCTGAACCCATTCTATATATTTTCAATAGTTTAGATTTGAGCCCAGATGCACCTACTTCATGGTTTTCAAACATTAACACTATTGATTACTGAAAAGGTGTAAACGGACTTTATCACCATGCCTGTCAATTGTTATGAACTGAGTTATTGAATAAGTATGTAGAAGGACAGTTTTTAAAGGTAAAACCATAATTTTTTTCAGTTTTAAATACTTGCATATCGTGGATCAGTGATGATTTGAAATCGGCGATATTAGGAGGAGCTCAAGGAAAAACAAGAGAACCCGTTATAATGGCACATCCGGTAAGAATTTATATTTTATTTGAGCATCCGCGTAAAATTTCGAACAATTTTCACAACTGCGCTAAGGAAAGTCTCAGAAAAAAACTGTGCGGATACACAGTCTGTGAAGGTCTGAACAGAGTCTAACACTTCACTTGGGGCTAAGCAGAGAGGTACTAAGTCAAATATTCTTAACCCATTCCCACACATTGACGCTTTTGGACGCCTCTCAAGAAAAACTATAAGGAAAACATTCCAGAAAATGAAGAAATTGCTCGTCACAAGCAATTTCTTCATTTTTCAAAATGTTTTCTACCCCAACTATTGAATAATTCTAAGATTTCATTAACTTTAAATTGTTGTTTGCAACTCAAATCAATTTGGACCAGTCTAAAATTTAGCCGTCTGATAATGGGTTAATATGATCAACACATGTTCTAAATGTTCCTGCTTTATGTCAGCGGTTTGTGCACGAGCAATTGTTGAAATTTCACACTGGATTATTTCGAGGACAAATGATATAATAGATGTCACAACGATGAAATATACAGATGATACAAATAATTTTTAGCTAGCAAAGCGTCAGCTTTTATAACTTAATTTAAGAGACATAATTTTGAGGTCGTCTCAAAGTTAAACGAGTGCTGACTGCCACTGGAGGATTAACCAATGAATCCGTTAAATGCCTACACCATAAAAAAGTAGTTCTTATGTAATTAAGGTATATTGCAAACTCTGCCTGCAAGTTCATCTCACAGGTATTTTTCGCTCACTTGAGCACATCGTGTTAAAAATGACTCTGATCATAGTCTTCAAAGAAGTTGCAGAAAACAATTTCAAATTGTTGAAAATTCTTAAATATTTATCTCTCTAGGTAGAAAAAGTGTTTAAAGTGAGGAAATTGCTTGTAACAAGCAATTTCTTCATTTTACTCATAGTTTTCAACAACTATTTTCTTAAGGGGCGTAAAAAGGAGGGATTGTGTTGGAATGAGTGAACTCTTTTGTTACTTTAACCTCATTTCTTTCCCATGATAACGTTTGACAAAGAAGATTATTGCACTAAACAATGCTTTGCTAGCTTAAAGTACTGCTCAGTACTTTGATTTCGTTTTGTGTGCGTTAATATAAAAAACAAAACCCAAGAAAACTGAATTCGTTCGGGGTGCAGTTTCGTTTTGTGAGAGTTTTTTTATGAAATAAGAAAGCTGATTTCGTTTGGTATGCGTTTTTTAACAAAATAAAATTCAAGTGAGGGGGGTCTTGATGTTAGAGATTTCAATCTCGATCATTCTACAATATTGAATTATACAACGTTTCTGACTTTATTCTAAGAGAAACGGTGTTTTATTATGTAGACTTCCAAATCAAAATACTGCAAGTAAAATAAATATATATAAAGGCAACTAAATATCAAAGTTCTAGGCCTTGCCATTTCGGAGAAGATTAATGAAGATTTCCTTCGTCACTCCTGCATAGCATCCGTGATAAAAAAAATAAAGGGCTAATTTCTAGAGCAGACCCATTCTTTGAAGCATTTTGGTAGATGGTCAATAGGTGATAATATATAGAAATATTACAGCTCTAGGCCTTACGGTTTGGGAGGAGAAGCTTTTTAAAGGTTTCTTTCCTTTATTCTAAAGTAAAATTCGGGATCACACAACACTGGGCTAATTTTCAGTATAGACTAATTCTTTGAAGTATATTGGTAGATGGTCATTTATAGAAGAAGAAATTCTTACCGTTGGTTATAGAAAATTTAACCTCGCTTTTCAGTTACAAGGCTCAATAAATAATCCACCAGAGCGTTAACTCGAATAGATTATTCATTTAGCCTATAACTGAGAAAAGTGGTTAAATTTCAATTAACCAACGATAAGGATTTCTTATAATAATTTTATCACGAGCTAATACTTAACCATGGGAACACAGCCGCTGACGTCTTAAAGCAATATGAAGCGCGGATTAGTTCCCTTGATTGTATACGCTCTTCCGTTTATTGATGCTAACAAACCCCTACTATTGTTCGATGAATACTGAAACAGAGCTGTTTTGGACAACCTCAGTAAAATTAACTAAAAATGTGTGATAATTAACTGTAAATATCGACTGGTACCAAACTATACCAGCCTGATAGCTGTATTTGGTATTGATTTAATCTACCTGGTCTTGTTTGGTATACTTTGGACGCTACTGGGAGTCTCGGTAACTTTCTATACCGATGGGAAACAACGGTAGAAAAGGGAGAAGTTCGTCAAGTTTTTGCTACCCGTTGATGTTTGGTGTAATCGGGGTATTTTAAATACAATAAATACCAAGAAATACAACTTTACAACCACAAAGAAAAAATATAACCGGTTGCACATATTGAAACTTTTTTTCTCAACGGAAAAGTCACGCGCGACCTACTTTCATGGTACGGAATTATCACCGTCTCTTTCCCACCGAAGTTAAAATTCGGACGATACTAAAATTTAAATTCGGAGACCAACATACAATAGTTTATCCTCTTACTAACTAATTTGCTACCAATAGATCTCAATTTATTGCATATTAATGTATTTCATGCAAATGCATCTAGTTTGCCTTGGGTATAATATTTTTACCAATATTTAACATCTGATTTACCGAATAAACATTTCAATATTCATTATATTTCTAAACTAAAGCTTCCCGTTTAGATTTTGGTCAATTATGATATAATTCGTTTGGGACAAGATTTACTTAACGCTTTTTAGATTAAAAACAAGGATATTGGTTACCCGAATGTGTGTCCAAGTTTCAACCTATGGAATTAGAATTGACCAATCGCAGCTGTCAATCAAAGAATCAAGGGACCATTTTTGGGAAAGACTTGAATGGACCTGGTTTCCGGATATAAATAATCAAGTGTTTGAGTGTAACTGCCTCATTAAAGCCTCTGCTCGACTGGTCTTGCTGGCAGATTTAACGGCAGCAACCACTTCTCTCCACTGCGCCTTCTTCGTCTTTTGTAAGCGAAGATGGAAGCTTTCCAAATAGGACTGATTTTCCTTTGTCTACCTCTTGGAGTAAGACCGCAATTTTTTCTCCCCGCCAAGTTTTTTTTTCAATGACGTAAATACGCTACTGAAGCCCCCTGACATTACACATAACGTCGATGTGTCTCCCAGTTCCCCACAAGACTTTGATATAAACTTTTTTCTGTACTTTATTTTCGAATTGTTAATTTCGAATTGTTAATTTCATATATAAAAAGTAGAATAATACAGATGGTTTCGAGAATTAAGTACAGTACTTTTTATGAATTTATGAATTAGTATTTAAATACGAGTAAAACATTTTAGTAGCAATAAAAAATGACGGATCGCAAAGCCCAGTCGATCAAAACAACAACAACAACAACAACAACAACAACAACAACAACAAAAAAAAAAAAAAAAAAGATTGACCTGTCAGTCATTCAAAGCTGAAGTGAACTATTAACATATAGCTTCTATCTCAAACGTTGTATTGGTTAGCGACTTGAAATCCGTAGATTTCTTTCAGCCTTAGTGACGAAGTATACTTACAAACCCTAGATTGTCTTAATGTTTTATCTCTCTGACCATATATTTTATACATATAGTTAGATACCTCGGTAAAAAACGCATTATCGGAGGTTAGAGGGCGTGACCAGCAATCCTTCAATTAAATGAGCCTGTGCGTGACATTCCCAACAATTTCGCTTGTGCGTGACTCGCACACATTGAGCACCCTGGACAGCCAGTCGGGGCAATTAGAATATTCGCTGATTGTTTAAAGAAGCTTTGGGTCATTATTTATCTACAGCGCGCAGAGTGAAGACTCTGATCAGACTGTGCGGATGCACAGGCTGATCTGAGTCTTTACTTGGCGCACATGTATAATCGTTGGAAATGTCACGCATGCGCTCAATTTTATTCCATCAATTGACATCTTCGCATCGAAGCATTTACGTAATCGTTACTAGACAGTAATTTCACATGAAGTGTATTTGATAGAACGATCTGGTTTTCACTGTTATATAAAACGAGTGAGGAAAAACTTGTCATTTCGACATTTTAACAAGAAGGCGTCGAACTTATTTTACGAACGGGACATTTAATGGGGACAATTTGGGTAACTTACTTAAACTCCGCTTAAAGGTAAGCTATCGCAAATTATACATCAGATTAATCTAAGTAAACGCATTTCTAGAATCTGAATAACTATTTAGTGAAGTCTTTACACTTGAATTAAGAACGCCTGGAAGTATAAATATTATATCACAAGACGTCATTTTATGCCACCAGGACATAATGTTGACAATTTCAATTATAATTTTCAAATCGTGTTAATCAGACCACGCTGAACTTTGTTTGATAAATGATTGTTTGATAAAAACGTATTTCTAAATTAACTATTAATTTGAGGGAGAATTCTTATAAACGATCTGATATCGCATATGCCATTTTTCCCGTTTAGGGTACACTTGGTGCTTTCTTCTTTTTTCTCAAGTATGTTTATTATCAATTTCAATTCTTACTAATGACTACAATTGTTACGATCGGAAGTGTGCGGAATGAGTTTTACAGAAAACTTTTGGATGTATGTCGGCCCAAATAAAATGCGACAGAGAAAATATGCAAATCTTCGAATAAAATGTTACGCAGGACATAGATTTTTTATAGATTTTTATTCTTTCGCGATGTCATTTCAACGATACCATATCAACCAAGAGTCTGTTTTGTTATACACAGAAGAAAACGCTGTAAGAGCAGATTTTTGTAAAGTGGCACGAGTTCCTGGCCTTACGTCATTGTCATTTTCAATGTTGAGGACATCTTCGAATTTGGGGTAAACCAATTAACCCAGCTATACTTAGCTCGCACGAGACTTTATCGGGTGCTTTTTGTGGCTTTTTGATCGAGGATCGTTAAATTAGGACGTATTTTAATGAATCGTCAATGTACGTCTATGAACTATTTAGGATGTTTTGGTGATACTGACTTACACATTTCTGCCACACTTTTAGGACACATCCCAAGACAAATATTGATGAAACAGGCTTATGTGGGTTTTTTTGTTGTTGTTCTATCCTAATATACTCGACCATGTACCGCCATTCGACATCGTCTAGTACCGGTATTGCTAGATAACGTATTCACAAACGAACCAAATAAGGAAGTTCCGCTTCAATATATTACGGTATTATTTCGCCAACCAACCATTTCACTTATTTTTTATATGCTACTGGCCATAAATTCTGTAAAATAATTACCGTCTGCAACATCTCTGAATTTGGACCAGCCTAAAAATTTGACTTCTGGTAATGGGTTAATTAAGAGGTTTGCCAATTATAACTATCTAGAGATTAATCACATTTTTATATTATACAATGCCGTCGCATCTATCATATAGTCTTTTACCATTTGCTCTTTCTTAGAGAGAGCAATTAAAAAGTTTCATAGGAGTGTGTGTATTTCAGTTAATTTATTGTCGCTACCGCAGCTCAAGCTCATATGAGCGTCACCCCCAGAAGACGATTAGTTTTTACGGGGGATAGTGCAAGGATACAGGACGAAACTACCGAGAGCTTCGCCTGATTATTTAACATGCTCGACGGATAGCACCGTCACACGGGGTCTCGTTTTAACGTCATCTGGAGGTTTAAAGTCAAGAGCTCTTTCAACTACGCTAATCGGGCACTTAAGAGGGTTTTTATGACATTTTTAACTAATTTGAGTAATTTATGGCTGAAACTGTTCTGTGTAATTTCATTAGTTTTAATGGGATGTTATCCTGGAGTTCAGGAGGGATCCGAGAGAATGTACCTTCATGGTTTAGAAGAAAATATCATATTGACGGATCTCTGGCCCCACCCACTGACTCCGCTGGATCCTCCAACTAAGCCCCACTTCCACTAAGTTCCACTTCCATATAAAACGGCATTATTCTGCAAGACATATGACCAGTACAATGTAATAAAAACGTATAAAAAGGTGTAGTTAAGATGTTTAAGTCACCAAACTAACAAGAATGTTTCTCAAAAATGTCGACCAAAGTTCAAGTTAACATTCTGTAAAAATGAATGATCTGATTTTCTGATAGGTTCTTTGATTGTTTTTTCGCGTTCTGTAAATTGATCATTGAAAAAGGTGTTCAGGGATTCCATTACCGGTATGTCATGAATTATGAAACGAATCAATGCATATTGAATAGATAAAAGAACGGGCCAATTTTAAAAGCGAACCCATATTTTTAGCAATCTTAAATAACTGCCAATCGGGGAACAGTGAGGATTTGAAATTGGACGATTTTATTGGGAGCTCAATGAATAACAAATAAGACTCAACGAGTAAGTGTTTGTATTTTATTTGAGTCTGTACGTGACATTTCAAACAATCTTACATCTGCGCTAAGGTAGACTCAGATCAGCTTGTGCAAAAACACAGTCTAAACCAAGTCTTCACAACGGGCACCTTGGAGAGGTACCGAGTCAATTTAGACGCTGAATAAGTATTCAAAATATTCTCCGTAGATGTCCAGACTGCTCAATGTCTGCGCCTTGTGCACATGGTAAATTGCTGAATTTATTACACACCGTCTCATTTTATTTAAATGGAGACTTATCAATTCATACATTTAGACCAGGAGTGAACTTTGAACTCCTACATCGGCCGGCAGCTTTTCGTTAGTTTAGAGACTTAAACGTCGTTACTGTAGCTTATTCAACCAACCAATTTTCTATTTTGTTACATATAACTGACCATAAATTACACAAAATATTGCCCTTTAATACCTAAGTAATACTTACAGATGGAGCTGCGCGCAATGTTGCAATCCAAAATGCACTTATTAGCATGACAAGAACGGACTCCTTTCACTGACTTTTTAGCCTACCTGAGCACGAAGTGCACAGGGTGACCTTTTGTGATCGGTCATCGTCCGACCTCCTTTCGTCCGTCCATCTGTCTCTTCGACAGTCCGTTCACAATTATAATCAGGAGCCGTCAGAGACGGCTTATGATCTCAATATATAGCCCTGTCACAAAAAGTATAAAATAAACGGGAAAAGGGGGTGGAGACGAATCCACAGACGAAGATCCGGTTATATGCAAATCCAAATCCAGACATGCAAAATTTTAACGCATGACCTTGAGCTGTGACCTTGACGCTGAAGCCATTTGAATTTTTTTTCAAATGTCACATCTTGTCATAACAGAGAGCAACCGTGCAAAGTTATTTCGAAATACATCCATAGTGTTAGGAGCTATGCTTAATTCTTATGTTTGATCTTAAGCTGTGACTGACCTTGGAGCCACCTGATTTCTTTTTCAAATGGTACATCTTCTCATAATAGAGATCAACTTTGCCAAGCTATTTCGAAATCAATCCGTAATTTCAGGAGCTATGCTCTAGACATGCTTAATTTAAACGTCTGACCTTGAGCTGTGACCTTGACCTTGGAGCTATCTGAAAATATTTTTCAAATGGTACATCTACTCATGATAGAGAACAATAGTGCCAAGTTATTTCGAAACCTATTCATAATTTAAGGTGCTATGCCGTGAAAAAGGTCAATTTTAATGTTTGGCTTATAACTGTGACCTTAGCATTTGAGCTATTCAAAAACCGGGAAAATGCGTCGTCGGATTAGCATGAGGATTTCACATGTGAAGTTACATCAAATTTTGCCAAAGGGTTGTGGAGATATGGAGGCGAACGATCGGTCGAACGGAAAGACGGATGGACGAACTGGAGAGACTAAGCGGCGGCTATATGCTCGCCCTTCGGGAGGGGGGGGCATAAAAATCTTCCGCTCTTAATCTAATCAAGGATTTCAACAAAGTTCAAAGAAATGGTCATTAGGACATGCTCTTTCAAAATACTCCAATATGATATTTTGTATAAATATAGAAGCCTTGAGTCATTACACTCAGGTAGCGATATAGGACAATCATGTTCTCCTTGTTTCAAAAATCTTACTCCAAACTAATAAGATAGTTTTCACCAATCCCTTGAATTATTCTTGTGGCACTGGTCATATTTTGGATGGGAAATTCGAACCAGCATTTGTAGAAATGTTCCTTGGGTCAACTTTACCAAAATAGAACACTGGTCGATATTTTATTTAAGAGATGAAGAGAATATTTTTTGTTTTCATGGAGGTATGAACCGAAAAACCTAATCACACTGTATGAATACGCGAAGCGGATTCATACATTGTGTGATTAGGTTTTTCGGTTCATACCTCCATGAAAACAAAAAATATTCTCTTCATTTCTTATAATTTAATAGTATCGAGAGAAAAAAAGCGAAAACCTTACACTTTTGATACCTCTTTCTATGGGACTATTTTGTGCGGAAGCTTACAAAATTACTGCGTGCTCAAAATTTTGTTCATGGAGTTATGAATAATATTTTTCGACCAATCAGAACGCCGAATTTTGATAGACGAAACTAAAGATTAAATTATTCTAAAAGGGTATCTAAATGAGCTGTTCACACAGTGCATGTGAAAATTATGACGACAGTATCCAGTACATGAACCATGTGTCGTGGTACCTGTTGATTTTTTTCTAAGTGTTGATTTTTTGTACATGTAAGATTAAAACCGTACTAGTTTTAGATAAAAAACAATTAGAAAAACAATAAGAGGAACAAACTAATGCAAGTACAGGAAGTTTGATTTTGTGGAAGGAGTATAATCGCTGTAATTTTCCGTAAAACGCCCGCGTTGCTAACCATGGAAGTTTCGGTATGTTCTGACAAAGTGCTTGCGACAAAGAACCACCAATATGATGGGTAATCATCACAGGTTTCATTTTCATTGTGATACTTAACCATTTTATCTTTTTTAAGAAAAATAAATCGAAAAATTATGGAAATCCGTCACTAATAGAAAAAAAAATATACGGTTACTCATAACAAGTATTGAAATTCTGAAAATTTTAGACACTGTAAAACCGTGAAAAGCTTCTCAAAATCCGTGGTGCCTAAGTCCATCATATCATTAAGTCAATATGCATTATGACAATCCATCACTAATAGAAAAAGAAAAATGAATAAAATTAAAAAAAATATGGTTATAACAAGTATTGGAATTCTGAAATTTTAGAAACTGTAAAACCGTGAAAAGCTTCTCAAAATCCGTGATGACTAAGTTCATTACAGCATTACGAAAATATGCATTGTGTCGATGATTTGCATATTGCTTTATTTGCTGGAAATGTTATTTATTGAAACTTAAAGCATTTTCTTAACACATTGTAAAGATGTGTTGATCATTGTTCTGGCCGATGCATTATGGCAAGATTTTTAATTTCAGTTGTAGGCATTTCATTTGCCTCGCGTAGACACCAAAAGAAATGTAATCGGCGGGTTTGACTGATAAAATTCATTCATTCGGAGTAGCAGCTACACTGTAACGATTTACCGTCACAACATGATTTGTTGCAGCTTGGATATCTTACCCAGTCTAATACATTTGCCAGAAATCGGTAGGGAAACATAATCATGCACAAATATGAAATTTGCAGAAACTACAGTTGCAAGCGAAATACTGCGCATCTGCTATGGAAAGCGAGATTTGCTGCATTCTTTACAAAATTGCTATACATGAAGCCTTCCGAAACAAATTGTATTACACGTGATTTTATGAAATGGTACTTAAACAGTCTACACCTAATTTAATCGTTATTTCCCCCCTTCGGTTTCGTAAAAGATTTGATTTTGTTGGTAAAACAGAATTTGCCATTAATTTGTTGTTTTTTACCTTTATTGTGGTACAAGATTAATCTTTCCGTTAACTTATGCTAAATTTGAGGCGAATGATTTCATAAACAATCAGTACGGCATTGTTATCGTATTCGATAATGGCGATGTTTCCTTCCCATAATAACATAACCGGTTTATTTTAACAGAATTAATCGGTAATTATATTTCTTTCTAAGCTCGGCTGTTTTCGGAGAAAACCCTAGGTATTGTGATAGCCTCTGCATCGTCGTCGTTGTTGTTGTTGTCGTCGTGCGATACTTTGACATTTTGTGATATCTCTGGTTCTACTGAAGGCATTCACTTGAAACTTGACACACATGTTCACTATCAAAAGAGGGACCTATACTTTGAAGGGGCATAACTCTAGATGCATTCTATGCGAATTATGCCCCTGATTCGACTTAGATTTTTTATCTACTCCCCAGCACCTAACAGCCAAGCGTAGGCACCCGTTGACGGTGCTCTTGTTTATCTATTCACTGGGTACTAGTAGTCGATTTCAATGAGCGTAGAATAAAATGTTATCTTATATGATTAAGTTTGTTTTTTATTCATTTATCAATTAAAGTATTTACCTTCGCTATTTCACATTTTTATAAGTAATAATTATTAAAATCCATACTCTATACCGAGTCCGTAGATTTCATATTATCAGAACAGAACAGAAATTGGTATGTACCAGTACCAAGAAGCGACTTGAAATTATCTGCGCCTTTCATAGAGTCGACAAACCTTTATTAGCAAACGTGAAATTGATGCCTGAGACTCTAAGATGTAAATAACCATACGAGAGCTTTTTATTATTATTATAACTCTTTGATATCATATGTCGAGTATGCATCTTTGTCCAATATGCGTTTATTCAATGGTTTGGCATTAAAACGTTTCGATAAATGTATAAAATCTAAAAAAATGTGAAATAAAAACTTACAGTTATGCTAAGTTGAGTGAATTCTTACTGTCTTAATCGACCTTAGGCAGAAAAGACCTTCTACTTAGACTGCTACACAGTAATTCTGTTTCAAAAGAATCCATTAAAATCTGGCTGCGAAAAACTTGGCTGTCGAGTTCTAAGATCAACATTATGTTTCACCCCAACTTTAGCCGTTTTAATGTTTCAGAGTAAATCTAATCCGTGAATCTCATTTTCTGTTCTAATTGACTTAATTATGTCTTTGTGATCTAGTAGCGTGCTATGACCTCTGTGTGTCATCTTGCGTGCACGGGTGATATTTATGTTTATCTGTCTTGAAACTTGGTCAAAGTGCTTGTGTCGTTTTTATTTTCTACAATTATATACTTAGTTATGTGAAATGAAAAGCTGTCACATGTTAGAACTAAATGTGTATCTTAACTTTTTGGCACGAATTTCTCGAATCTTAGCCGAAAGATTCGTCACTCTTTATAATAGACAAGTTCGATAAGGGAATAGATCAGATCCCTGCATGTGTGCACACTACAGGCTACATTTTGGGATCAAAATCAAACATTACCAAACAATGCGTCTCACGAAGTTAAATATTGGGTCGCCTGGGGTCCAAAATATGTGTTAACTAACGTATATACCAGGTAGACCTAGGGGATACCAGTCCTTTGATTAAACAACTCATAGTTTCACGGCACAGACATGGGTAATCGCTAAATGCACACCAAACAAGTTATGACGAGGTTTTACACAATTTAAGTGTGGTGTCAGTCTTTAGTGAATACCATGTGCTTGGCGGGGTTAACAAATGTATTTCGAAATTCTTTCCTGTCATAGCTTACTTTCATTTCGGGTTGGCTAAGGCTTCAAAAACTGTATTTAGAACTAATCACTTGTTCAAATTGAGGATCGAGGTGTGCATAGGCTCTTATTCTTTGAAAAGCTCCAAGTTACTAGATATGAATTATGATTATTTTGTTAAATACTGCTTTGTACACCGTTGAAATATTCACATATTGTACGAAATTGATCTTCTTTGCGATTATTAAGCGTTTGTTTTTAATCAGTTAAACTTACTTAGACAGACTATGATTTTTGATACGCCACCCAGGTATCATTCTATATCCTGATCGGGGTTTAATCTTACCGTAGGTTTTATACATGTGGTATTTTGGTGGTCAAATGTATGTACACCGTTCAAGTTTTATTTTTTAGCAGACTGGCCGGGATCTAGACCTCCTGTATGATAAATGCATTATAAAGTTCTACTCTTTCTGTATTATACATGTTATAGTTTGTTTTAATTATGAACACCGTTCAAGTGCCATTGTGTATATAGGAGCCTAATCGGGGTTTACTCTTCTTACGAGAATTACGGCTTTTTGTTTATGTACACCGCTCAAGTCCTATCGTCTTTGAGTCGGCTGGGGTCTACTCTTTCTATATTATACATATAATTCTGGGTGTAAACCGTTCATGTCTTGTTCTCTTGGAGGCTGAAAGTGTTATATCACATTTCCCTTATACATATTTATTTTAGTATAAGGACACCGTTCAAGTCGTTTTATGTATTTTTATCCCCCGCCGTTTCGGCGAAGGGGATATAGTAATGGTCTCCGTCAGTCTTTCCGTCCTTCCGTCACTAAACTTGTCCAAAACATATCTCTGAAAGTATAATTGCTATCAACTTGAAACTTAATTGGTCAATAGATGTCATTGAGGAGAAGTTCAGAGAACAAGAACCACAACTCTTGCTGCATAATTTTGGAGTTAATGCCCTTTGTTGTTTTAAAGACTTAGATTTTGTACTGAGCATATCTCTGAAAGTATAATAGCTATTATCGAGCTCATTGAAAGGAAATGCAGTGCACAAGAAGCCTAAATCTAAATGTCTTCAGTTTACTATCAAGCTTTTACGGCGGGGGGTGGCCATGTCCGACATGGCTCTTGTTAATATTGCTATATTGTACATGTTTAATTGTGTTTAAATTCTGCACACTATTCGAGTCTTTTTCTCAAAAACCTGATCGGGGTCTTATCTTGTTGTATTATAAATGTACTAATTTGTTTAAACTATGTACATCGTTCGGGTAATTTTCTCTGAGGGCCTAATCGGGGCCTATCTATGATCGTTTCAAATGTTTGTCTACTTTTTTTTTCTAGCTGCAATGTACATGCAGAGTTCAAGTCTTATTCCGTATGAGAGTGACGGGGATTTGCTCTTGCTACATTAAACATGCATTTATGTGTTAAATGTATGAACACCGTTCAAATCTTATTCTCTGGGTCATGATCGGGACCTACTCTCACAATATTATCTGTTTTTTATTGTGTTGACTCATCAATTCTAATACACTATATGACCCTAGTCGTGGTCTACTGTTGCGATATTGTACATATTTCATAGTGTCAAATGTACGTTTAACGTTCTTGTCTCATAAACTAGGAGGCTGATCGGGGTCTACTCTTTCTATTTATACATTATCGTTGTGGCCATACATAGTGCACCATTCAATTCTTCTTTACGAGGTTCTCAAGGAGGCTGATCGGGGTCTATTCCTTGTAAATCATACATGCATCCTTTTGATAAATGTTTGTACACCGTTCAAGTCTTATTTTCTGGCAAGGTTATTTTTGGTATAATACACTTGTTTTACTGTGTTAAATGTATGCACCGTCATAGCACAGTCGTTAGGTGTCCAACTCCCAATCTTCAATCATTGGATGTTTTGGGTTCTATTCCCGACATTTTCTCTCCAATGAAAGGATAATCGTAAACCTAATTTGAATAGCAGCTGGAGGCTAGGAAAGTATGTAGTGGTAGTACTTGTGTGAAAAATCAAATGAGTGCACGTCAGATGGACGTTGAATGACTAATTCCAATTTCTGTTCAGTGACAGAATTGCTGGTGTATGGAGACATCTAAAACGTGTTTCTGTTTGATTGTAAAATAAAAAATCCGTGTGCTTTTAAGCCGAAGGAGATACTAATCTCGAGTGTTTAGTAGAATAGTAACCACAAAAACACCACAGCTAAAAAATCACCCACCTTGAATTTTACAAAAAGACTTACCTTGCTGCAATGCCTTGTAATCACGAAATATTGCCCCTGCTTAGTTTTTCAATTACTGATACGCTTCAGCTGTTTGCCAAGTCTTTAGATCCTTGGTGGCACAAAGTCGTTAATAAGTCTAATCTTGCTGCCATGCCATGTATTCACGAAATATTGCCCCTGCTTAGTTTCCATCACTGTGACGCTTCAACCGTCTGTAACGTCCTAAGATCTTTGGAACAAAGTCGTTGTGACGTGAAAGCAAGTAATCATACTTTATCACATTCGATCAGGTCACGGGGGAAAGATTCAAGAAATTAGTTTTTAAGTGCTCCGGCCGCAGCGATATGACTGAAAAGCTGTTAAAACTGACACCCAAACAAACAAACTGACCCTATCAGCATCTTAGAGAATAAGACTTGAACAGTGTACAAAGTTTAAAAAAGAATGTTGCTTGTATGATAAATGAAGGGAAGACTCCGGTCGGACTGATCTAAACGGTGTATCCCCGGCGGCGGCACCTATCCTCTCCGACATTTGTCTCTCACCTATGGGTGGATAATCCTTAACCTAAGTGGGACAGCAACTGGAGGCTAGGAAAGGATGAAGTGGTAGTGATGGTGTGAGAAATACCAGTAATCCATTGTTAGGTGCTCCAGCCGCCGCGATATTACCGAGATACTGTTAAAAGTGGCATTGAATCCCATTCAATCAATCAACTAAATTGTGCACATAAAACAATGTACAATAAAACATGTATACTACAGCAATAGAAGACCCCCAATATGGCATCTAAAGAATAAACTTGAATAGTTTACATAATCATATACAATAAAACATGTATTATAAAGCAATAAAATGTCCAGACATGGCTTCTAAAGAATAAAGTTACATTTAACCAAATTAACCATGTAAATGTAGCAAGAGTAGACCCCTACCAGACTCCTAGATAATAAGTCTTGAACGGTATAATACCCAAATACAACAAAACATGCACAATACAGCAAAAGAAAACATGATCAGTTTCATAGAGAATAAGACTTGAACGGTGTACTGACATAAAACGCAATAAATCATGTATAATGTAATAGCGTAGACACTTATCAGAATCCAAGAGTAAAAAAAATAACCGATGTACATATTAGAATACAAAAATAAGTATAAAAAGCAATAGATAAACCCGTTCCGACTTCGTTTTAATAAGACTTGAACGATGTACATAAACACAAAAGTTACTGTATAATACAGCAATAAAGGGCTCTGATCAGGCTCCAATCGAATAAGACTTGAACGGTGTACATACATTAAACAAAATTAAGCATGTATAATACAGCAATAGCAGATCCCTATCTGGCTCATAGAGAACATGAATCAAACGGTGTACATACATTTTAACACGACAAAACATGTATAATATTGTAATGGAAAAACCCTTAACAAGCTTCTAGAGAATAAGACCGGGACAATAAAACATGTATAATTTGGCATGAGTATACCCCGATCCGACTCCGAGAGACTATGACTTGAAGGGTGTACAATGTTTGAAGCCATTACTGCCTGTACTATATAGAAAAAGTGAACCCCGATAAGATTCCCAGAGAATTAGATAAAGCGGTGTGCAACGTTTATCTCATTTAAGATATAGAAATAGAAAACCACAGTCGGGCTCCTAGAGGGTAAGACTTAAAGGTGTACATTTATTCAATAAAACAACTACACTATTACAAGAGGTGACCAAGATCCGTCTGCTAGAGAATAAGACTTGAACGGTGTACAATGTTTAAAGACAAAGTCTTAAGTATTAGATAACAGCGTAGTAGACCCAAATAAGGCTCTGAACGAGTAAGACTTAAACGGTGTACATTCCTTTGAAACATCAAAACATCTACATTATAGCAAGAGTAGACCCAGAATCGACTCCTAGGGAATAAAACTTGAACGGTGTACAACGTTTAAAGACAATATCTCAAGCATAACATAGCCATACCAGACCAAAATCAGGCTCTTAGAGAGTAAGACTTGAACGGTGTACATTCATTTGAAACAATAAAACATCTACAATATATCAAGAGTAGGCCTAGATCTGACTCTTATAGAATAAGATGGTGTACAACTTGTTGAGACAATATCTCAAGCGTAATATAGCATACGTAGACCCTGGTCAGATTCCCAGATACTAAAACTTAAACGGTATACATACATAAAAACAGTAATACATGTGTAAAATACCAAGAGTAGACCCAAATCCGACTTCTACAGAATAAGACTCAAACAGTGTACAAGGTTTAAAGACAATATCGTCTGTATAATACTGCAGGTGTACGCCCTGGTCAGACTCCTCCATAATAGGACTTGAATGATAAACTTACATTACAAACAATAATGTACGAGGGACGGTATGAAAATATCCGGACTTTTTTATACTCATTACCCATTTGCAGCTATAAACACACATAATATATTGGTGAAACTACATAAATTACATTCATTCACCAATAACGTGGTCAGTTTATTTTCAAAGATAGTTGTGTTTACAAAGAACTTTGCACTCTGATATATGGTAGGTGTTTCGTCTATCATTGACTCGTTGTAAGAGGAACAACGCTCTGATATTAAGGTTTTGAAGGTGAAAAGCCCTGCCACATCTTCCAGAGGCTTAAAAAAAAATTCTGATAAATGTATTTCACGTTCGACCTTCTTCAACTGGGTTTCACAATTTCGTGAAAAAGGAACTAGTTTTTGTGACAGGTCAAGCTTTTGTCAACAAAAATCGACGAGTAACTTTGGCGGAGAAATCGAACCAGTTTAGCATCGCTAAGGCATTGGCGCAAAACGATTTTACTCGAGATTTCTTAGAAATATATGATAAAACTAAATCAGTTTGAACTCATGTCCTTATACAAAATAACCGCACATTAAAGCTTTTTTTTCACCAAAATTGTTCCGGTTTTCCGCCGTAGTCGCCAAAATTCTGATGCTCTTCATCAGGCCCTAACGAAACTTTTTGGTCGAACAAGCTTATTTTATTGCGCATCGAATAAGCAAGGTCTAGAATCTACCTATACACCATCATTTTATGACATCACTTATCACGTAGTATTACGAAGCTTGCGACGAGGAATTTGTAAACAGAATACGCAGACTCTATCTGACTTGGCATCTTTTTCACACACCCAACTGCCTCCGTTGGCAGTTTGCACTCGACGAACTCTGAAAATATATCAAAATGTTGTTTGTTGACTTAGGCAAGGACAGTTGACGTTTTGACAGCTAAAACCTTGCGGGCCCTCTAGAGACTACGCTCCGTGCTAATTTAACCCTAAAGGTTGGTCTGAATGTTTGTAGTAATGAAATCTTCGACAAGTTTAAAAGTGTGTTAGATAAATCAAAGCACTCACAGTACTTTCGTCATAGTAGAGTCATATGCCAGTTTTTGGTGTAGACAATGGCAATTTTCATGCAGAGAAACCGAGCCAAGAAAGACCTAGCCAAACTACTTTAATACGTGGTACAGGATGCCTTTTCTTCTAGTGTCATAAGCAGGATTACTAGTTTTGGCAAAAAATGCTATCCCCGCATGCGTCATTCGTCTTTCGCCGATGGAAATATGCTATGCTATATTTCGCCTATCTAGATAGATTAGCAGCTAATGGCCTACAGTTAATCTTATACAAGTACTTCTCCACGTACATGCCCGGGTTTGAAAAATGACAGGAAGCCGTTGTTTGGTGCAAATACCTACCGCGGTACTACTGCAATACTACGAAGTGACCTTAAACCAAATTCTCGTAATCGCTGTCTACTAGCTAAGTTTCCCTAAATGGTCTTTTTTCAAAGTTAGTCAACAACTTATTTAGATACCATTAAAGAAACTTAAGTTGTTTTTGAAAAAAGCTAAGAGTATTTGTATTAATGAAATTTTAGGCAAGGTGGATATCGGGTCATAGAAGAGCCCTGTTGGCACTCTAAAGACCTCATTTTTTCTCAGTATGCATGAAAATAAATTTTGATAAAGTCTTGAACAAGTTTGATATTCGGTAACTTAACATAAAAAACAAGGTCACTCAGTCAAATCTGAAGAAAATAGCTAGGATCAAAGCTTCGCCACAAGGTTAATCGTAAGAATTACTTTATGGATACTCTAGCAGTCTTATTTCCTACCCGGTTGACCTGAAAGTTGGTCGGACAGTTTCATACTTAGAAATGGGAATGATAGAATCATAATATTGGAAAAGCTACTTGACTTCATTATTTCATTTCAGTCAAATTCATTGATTTCAATGATGGAAAATTCAACAAAAGGTGCAAGAGATGCAGATTGTCACCCAAGAATCAAAGACGTTTTCGCAATTGCTGAGATATTGAAACGGTCAAAAATTCATCGCCAAAGTCTGAAAGAATGTGACGTTACTCTAAAAGAGCTCAAAGATAACGCCATAATAATCATCGAAGAATTCAAAGTTGATATTAATAAAAACCGTGGACTTTCAATAGAAGATTTTTCTTCTGATAAAGTTTCAAATCCATCTAACACAACAAAACAAGATGATAAAACAAAAAATGATGACGAAACAGGACAAAAACGGACCATAGATCTAGCATCCGATAAAAGGCTCATAGTAGAAAAACTGAAGGGGAAAGATACAAGCAAAACACTGCTTCAATATGTCGTTGATGGTTACAGTAATACGGATGGGGAAGAGAAAGACTGTTTAAAGGAAGTTATCACAAGCATAATAAAAAACTGCCCAAGTTTGATATTATCGCCCAAACAGGACGACACTCCTAAATCGACATTAGATGGTCAAGGAGGAGTCCATCCAAAAGAGAAATCGTATCAAAGAGGACCAATATCATCTGAAAAAAGAGGAGTAGCTCCGATATTATCACTTATGTTAATGCAGGATATCGAATTGGTTAGATTAATGCTTAAAAGACTTGAAGTCGAGCATAAGACTGAAGGGAAGGTTCACGATGAATTGTGCAGGGTAGATTTTTCAGCATGCACTGGTCGTACCCTACGAGCAGGTTCCGTGTATCACGTAGCTGCTTTAACACACAACACAGCAATGTATAAAGAATTCAAAGAAGTGTGCGGTAACGCCTGCATCATAAGTAAAGCGAAGAAAAATGAAGATAACGTTTTGCACGCACTAGTTCGATACGGCAAAAGAACACAATCGGTGATTGAGCTCGAAAAGGTAATTGCCACACTAGATCACCTACAAACTGAATACCGGAGTGAGATTCAGCACCTGTGGAAGGGAAAAAACAAGAAGTCGCTTACTCCTTTGCAACTTGCAGCAAAGAAAGGACAACATAGGATATTCAGTCACATCATGTCAATCGAGGTAAGAAATTAATAATATCAAGGTATTCAAATGTTCTGCATTCACTTCGGTAAAAGTGATGTCTTCACTAATTACCAGATGACAATATTTAAGGAAACTGGTCCAAATACAAAGCAGCTGCAGACAACAATTTTAAGCTCGTGAAATAAATCTAATTTCTTCTTTGTTCAAAAGTTTTTTCTATTATTTTTATTTGGGAGGGGTGGAGGCATGAAAAAGCGGCATTAAGTGGGTTAAAATATGAGACCAGTGATAAACGGAATGCGATTAATCAACTTTCGTTCATTAAATCTGCTTTGATAGCATTGAAGTTCAGAAAAACTAAAGATAAGTTTTGTTATCAACCTTCGAGAAATAAATGTATTGGTTTTACTTTGATGTGACACAGACAACATAGGTCAATGCTGAGAATGAACATGCCTCTCCTGCGAATAGCCGCCGTCATAGCGCAGTTGGTAGCGCGTCGGACTATCAATCTAGAGGTCCCGGGTTCGATCCCCGACGGCGGCACTCATCCTTTCCGACTATTTGTCTCTCACTAATGGGTCGACAATCGTAGACCTATGTGGGATAGCAGCTCGAGGCTAGAAAGGGTGTATTGGTAGTACTGGTGTGAGAAATACCAGGATTCCACTGTTAGGTGCTCCAGCCGCCGCGATATAACTGAAAGACTGTTGAAAGCGGCGTAAAACCCCATTCAAACAAACAAATCTCCTACGAATAATATTCTCACCAAATTCTTAAATAAAATTGTAATCGATACGGCATTCCTCCACCGACAAAAATACATTATTTCAATGCTAAACTAAACTAAATCTACTGAAATAAGAGCATTCAGAGACCGATTATGGACCTGTCACAAAAAGTATAAAATAAAAGGGAAAAGGGTTCAGACGGACGGACAGCAGAATCAACGGCTGGGCGCTCGCCCTTCTACAAACATGCTTAATTATGCTGCCCGAAAAAAAATTCTGGGAAGCATAAAGTCGCCGGATTGTGCGCGTCCGTCCGTCCGTCCCATCATCCGTCCTCATATCTCAGGAACCACATGGCCTTATTGGATGAAACTTCGTATATAATCTTCCTAGCAAATTTCCATTGGACGTTTTTTTGAAGTTTCTCAATTCAAGGCTGCGTCATGGAAAAAAGGGGCCTTACTGTAAAATTATTTTTTTGCCAATTTCTCCTAGTCAAATTGTCAGAATTTTCTGAAATTTCATATTTGTGTAGCAAATCAGATCCTCTTGACCTTAAACTATCGAACGTTTACCTTTAAAATACTTGTCATGGCAAATGGGGCCTTTATGTTATTAGTTTTACGTAAGCTCTCCTTTTGTTCTGCAAAAACTTATATTGGTCATAACTTTTGATTGGTTACAGATAAAGTCTTCATATTTCACATGTACATTGCTTGTGACAAAGCCTTTTTGTTGGTATTTAGTTCAAGGTCATCAGTCAAGGTCAAGGTAATGTGTCAAGGTTACAATTTCGAATAACTTAACTTTAACTTTGTCTATAAGTTTACAATGGTAAGTGATATAGCCTTTATATTTCATATGTGCATTGTTTATGACAAAACCTTTCTGTTGGTTTTAAGTTCAAGGTCATCTGTCAAGGTCAAGGTCTTTTCTCAAGGTCTGAATTTTTAACTTTAACATTGTCCATAAGTTTACAATCGTAAGTGATATAACCTTCATATTTCACACGTGCATTGCTTATGACATGACCTTTCCATTGATACTAACTTCAAGGTCATCTGTCAAGGTCAAGGTAATTTCTCAAGGTCAAATTTTTGAAAATCTTAATTTTAACATTGTCTATAGGTTTACAATGGTTAGTGATATAACATTCATATTTCACATGTGCATTGTTTATGACAAAACCTTTCTGTTGGTTTTAAGTTCAAGGTCATCTGTCAAGGTCAAGGTCTTTTCTCAAGGTCTGAATTTTTAACTTTAACATTGTCCATAAGTTTACAATCGTAAGTGATATAACCTTCATATTTCACACGTGCATTGCTTATGACATGACCTTTCCATTGGTTCTAAGTTCAAGGTCATCTGTCAAGGTCAAGGTAATTTCTCAAGGTCAAAATTTTGAAATCTTAACTTTAACATTGTCTATAAGTTTACAATGCTTAGTGATATAACATTCATATTTCACATGTGCATTGTTTATGACAAAACCTTTCTGTTGGTTTTAAGTTCAAGGTCATCTGTCAAGGTCAAGGTCTTTTCTCAAGGTCTGAATTTTTAACTTTAACATTGTCCATAAGTTTACAATCGAAAGTGATATAACCTTCATATTTCACAAGTGCATTGCTTATGACATGACCTTTCCATTGGTACTAAGTTCAAGGTCATCTGTCAAGGTCAGGGTAATTTCTCAAGGTCAAAATTTTGAAAATTTTAACTTAACATTGTCTTTAAGTTTACAATGGTTAGTGATATAACATTCATATTTCACAAGTGCATTGCTTATGACAAAACCTTTCTGTTGGTATTAAGTTCAAGATCACCTTTCAAGATCAAGGTCATTTCTAAAGGTCAAAATTTAACTTTAACATAGCCCAAAAGTATACAATGTAAGTGACATAGCCTTCATATTTCACACTTGCATTGCTCATGACATGAACTTTCTAATGGTACTTAGTTCAAGGTCATCTGTCAAGTTCAAGGTCATTCTCAAGGTCAAAATTTTGAAAATCTTAACTTTAACATTGTCTTTAAGTATACAATGGTAAGTGACATAGCCTTCATATTTCACATGTGAATTGCTTATGACATGATTTTCTGTAAGTTTTAGGTTCAAGAACATCTGTCAAGGTCAAGGTCATATCTCAAGGTCAAAATTTCAAAAAAAAAAATCACTAACATAGCCCATAGGTATACAATGTGATATAGCCTTCAAATTTTACATGTGCATTGCTTATGACATTGCTTTTCTGTTGGTATTTAGATCAAGGTCATCTGTCAAGAACAAGGTCATTTCTCAAGGTCAAAATTTCGAAAATCATAACTTTAACATTGTCTATAAGTATACAATGGTAAGTGACATAGCCTTCATAGTTCACATGTGCATTGCTTATGACATGATTTTTCTGTAAGTAATAGGTTCAAGGTCATCTGTCAAGGTAAAGGTCATTTCTCAAGGTCAAAATTTCAAAATATTATTACTAACATAGCTCAAAAGTATACGATGGTTAGTGATATAGCCTTCACATTTACATGTGCATTGCTTATGACATGGACTTTCTGTTGGTACTAAGTTCAAGGTCATCTATCAAGATTAAGGTCATTTTTCTAGGTCAAAACTTCGAAAATCTTAACAATAACATTGTCTATAAGTATACAATGGTAAATGACAAAGTCTTCATATTTCACATGTGGTTTGCTTATGACAAGTTTTTCCTTTAAGTATTAGGTTCAAGGTCTTCTGTCAAGGTCAAAGTCATTTCTCAAGGTCATAATTTCGAGAATTTTAATTCAACATCTCCCCCTAAGTATACAATGGTAAGTGATATAGCTTTCATATTTTACATGTGCAATGCTTTTGACGTGGACTTTCTGTTGGTACTAAGTTCAAGGTCATTTGTCAAGGTCAAGACCAGAATGTCAAGGTCATTAATTTTCAAATATACCTCCTTTACAAATGCCAAAATTTCTTGTTACTTTACATAATTGTTATTGATTAAATGCCCTAGGTAATGTTTATTTCAATTTTTGACCCAATGAGCCTTACCATGCTAAAAGGGGGCTTAATGCAATGTGGCTTTTCATTTTGTATATATCCTACTCTAAAATAAACCAGTCTATTGTTTCTGCAAGACTACTCAAGTTAGAGTCTTCATTTTTTGTATGGAGACATTTTTCATTGATAACTTTGATAGTCATGGTAAAATATTTAACCCTTTACCATATAATGATATTGAATTTTACAAGAATCAGGCCTGTGAAGCCAAACAGATTCCTTCAATGTTTGTCAAACTTCCATATTTCTTGTGAACTGAACTCTCAAACTATAGTTGCATTCAATGAAATTTTTTTTGTCCAATACTGGCATGCAGTTTTGTGACAAAAGCCTTATTCGGGGAGCATAATCCGTCTCCGACGGCTCTTGTTTAAAAGAGGGGCCTTGAGCTGTGACCCCAACCTTGGAGCTATCTGAAAATTCGTTTCAAATAGCACATCAACTCATGATGGAGAACAGTTGTGCAAAGTTATTTCGAAATTCATCTGTAATTTTAGGAGCTATGCTCCGACATTCTCAATTTTAATGTCCGACCTTGAGCTGTGACCCCAACCTTGGAGCTATCTGAAAATTTGTTTCAAATGGCACTGTGATCTTGACACTGTCTGTTTTTTTTTTTCTTTTCAAAAGGCACATTTACTCATAATACATAACAATTGTGAAAATATATTTCGAAATAATTCCATAATTTTAGGATCGATGCTCAGGACATACCTTGAGCTGGGACCTTGACCTTTGATCTATCTAAAAATTTGTTTCAAATGGTACACCAACTCGTGATATAGAACAGTTGTCCCAAATTATGTTGAATTTCATTGATAGTTGAAGGCGCTATCCTCTGAACAAGCTCGGTTTTAATGTTTGACTTTGCTCTCCGAAAACAGCGACAATGTGTCGGCAAAATATAATAAGGAATTACATTATGAAGTTTTATCCAATTTGGCCCAAAATTTGTGGAGCGGACAGCCGAAGCGGTGGCTATATGCTCGCCCTTCGTGGAGCATAAAAAGGATATTTACGACATCTGATAAAAATTCTGCAGATTTGTTTCGATCTGTCATGTATCGGATTCATTAACTTTTCCAAATATAAGTTTTAATACTGACGCAATTAAGATTATTTGATTTATATTTCAGTCACCAATAAAGATATTATAAACTACATTATGTTAACGAGGGTTTGCGTGAACTGAAATTGAACACATTTAACTCGTTCTTTTTTATTTTCTGTTATTCTATTTGACAGTGAGCAAATTTTTAAAACAATTACAGAGTCAGCTCCTTTGAGTTCTAAAGAAGTCAAACATAGTGAATATTGCTTTAGAAGAAATGTTACATGCAAATTAATTACGCTATGCTCCCTTGCCGAAATGAAAGATGTTTAAATGATACATGGGCGCCTCTATTGAGGACCTATTAAATATAAATTGGTTCTTTCTGATTTGACAATGTGTAAGGAATTGTAAAACATTATAACAGTTGTTGACGTTTATAGTAAGAATGTACAATATTTGATATTCTTCATTCCAAAAGGGGGAATGAATGATCTTTACAATACGTTTATAATAGAGGGCCTGAAATAATTGTAAAGCAACCACAAGTCCCGGCATTTTTTCCGATAGAGCTTTTGTCCGTTTTCTATTCTGTAAAAGGGTGTCAAATACTCCTTCTAAACTGTAAACAAAAAATTAAGAGATAGTAAACAGTAATTTTTAAGTCTTTTTGAAAATCATGTTTCGTTTACAGCTCCTTTACGTTTTCAAAGACGGAGACGAGGACTGCTATGACGTTACAGATATAGATACAATTCCACTTACAAATTACTCCAAACAATCTGGTAGAAATAAATCTAAGCCTAACGAGTCGAAGATACAAAGAAATGAGGAGTTCATCACAGAAAATGGTGCAATTTCAACGACAAATGGCAGCAAATCCGCTGACAAAGATGAACACAAGCGCCACATTTCAGTGCTACATTTAATAAGATCTCATGTGCCACATGAAAATGGTCTACAGATAGTACATATGCCTGCAGTAAGAGCCGTGATTGATAAAAAATGGAAAACCTACAGGTGTTACATTTGGTTATGGTTAGCAATTCATTTCGTTATTATGAGTCTCTGCGTCTGGTATGCGATTCTTCGAGCAGATTTAGATAACCCGTTCATACAAGAAGATTCTGAGAAGAAGAAAACAGCGCTTGGTCTAGGGATTATCGTCCTCGTGTACGGAGTAACGTGTATAGTGATGCAAGTCATGAGAAATATCAATAAATTGAGAAGAGACAGATATTGTAAATTTAACAAACGACGTATTTCTTCTAGTTTTCTCTTTGCTTGGTGGTTTGGAATTTTTGGTCTACTCATAGTCCTAGACTTTGGTCTAGCATGTTCCATTTCTGAATATGGTAATTTCCTTTTGCCTTACATTCTGATTGTTGGATGGAGCCTGACTTTATACTTTTTGCAAGTCATAGAACATTTCAGCGTTTTCGTTGTCTTGATTCAAAGGCTTACTCCTATCACGATTCAGTTTGCGTTGGTGACGCTTTTATTTCTAGTAGGGTTCTCTGGAGCAGCATATATAGCCATGCATGACGTAGATCTAAGGGATGGAAATAATATGGAGGTCGATACATTTAAACATTTTGGTAAAACACTTTTTAAGATGTTAACAATCATGATTGGACTTGGCGATCTAGAACCAGTTTTTGACGCCGAGTATCTTATCATGACCATCTCAATATTTGTATTGTTTGCTCTGCTCACCACAATTCTTCTTCTAAATGCACTCCTTGCGTATATGTCGGAGATCTGTACATTAGTCATAGACTATCAAACTACAAAGAGCGTTTCCAGCAAGGCGTACGCCCGTTTGCAGAAAGTATCTCTTATCGTTCAATTAGAAGACCTTCTACCAGAATGTAGGATGGTACCGGGAGAAACGAAAGGCACATTTTTTTCTGATTCAACAAGAAAGTATATAACTCTTAGATCACCAAAGGAACCCGAAGCAGATTTGCCAGCGCAGAAAGGAGATAAAGAGCCAAGGAAACCTCCTATTTCCTCGAACAAAGTTTCTCCAATGAAGACCCTGGAGATAACCGAAATAACACAAGGCATTGACGCACATAACAATCCATGGTACTTTGTGAAGAATTTGAATAATGCAAACGACCTTAAGTAAATTGTATCTGACTCTTTGTCGCCTAATATCAATATTTGGTTGTCGCATGAATAAACTCTCCGAAGAGATGGCATAATCTCGGCAAAAGGTGATTTATATCCTATCATACACATTACTAAAATATAAATATCCTATACGAAGTAATAATTAAATATATTTTAGAAGCGTATAGAAAGGAACTCAAAGGCAGAAAAATACGGATTTCGGATTTCAATCAATGAATAAATCGACCAATCAAATAATTCGCATAGGCCGGTAGTGAACTTTGAATTCCGATATTTTTCGGCATTTATAGTAATTTTTAGCTCTACTGGCCGAAGGCCACTAGAGCTATAGCGATGACTTTTTCCCGTCCGGCGTCCGTGCGTGCGTCCGTCCGTCGTCCGTCCGTTAAACTTTTCCTTGTTTACGCGAAAGAGTCCGCAGTTTTCATCGTATTCCCTTCAAACTTTCACTGAATGATTGTATCATCATAAGGATCGTTCCTTTCGAAATTGGGTCAGATCCGTCAAAAAACACGGGAAAAGGGGCCTAATTAAAGCTTAATTAAAAAATCTTCGTTTATGCGATAAGGTCCACAGTTTTCATCGGATTTTCTTCAAACTTCCACAGAATGATTGTATCATCATAAGGATCAATCCTTTCGAAATTGGGTATGATCCGTCAAGAAACATGGGGAAAGGGGCCTTATGAAAATTTAATTAAAAATTCCATTTAAAATCCTCGTTTACGCGATAGAGTCCACAGTTTTCATCGGATTCTCTTCAAACCTTCACAGAATGATTGTTCTATCATAAGGATCGTTCCTTTCGAAAATGGGTATGATCCGTCAAGAAACACGAGAAAAAGGGCCTTATAAAAATTTAATTTCAAAGTTCCTCGTTTACACACTAGAGTGCACAGTTTTCATCAGATTCAATTCAAACTTTCACAGAATGATTGTACCAACATAAGGATCATTCCTTTCGAAATTTGGTATGATCCGTCAAGAAACATGGGAAAGGGGGCCTTATGAAAATTTAAAAATTCCATTAAAAATCCTTGTTTACGCGATAGAGTCCACAGTTTTCATCGGATTCCCCTCAAACTTTCTCAGACTGATGGTATCACCATAAGGATCGTTCCTTTCGAAAATGGGTATGATCCGTCAAGAAATATGGGAAAAGGGGCCCTATGAAAATTTGATTAAAAAATCCTCGTTAACACTCTAGAGTCCACAGTTTTCATCAGATTCACTTCAAATTTTCACAAAATGATTGTACCAACATTAAGGATCGTTCCTTTCGAAATTTTGATTGATACATCAGGAATCACGGGAAAAGGGGCCTTATGAAAATTTAATAAATTATTCAATAAAAAATCCTCGTTAACACTCTAGAGTCCACAGTTTTCATCAGATTCTCTTTAAACTTTCACAGAATGAATGAACCACCGTAAGGATTGTTCCTTTCGAAATTGGGTATGATACGCCAAGAAACATGGGAAAAGGGGCCTTATGAAAATTTGATTAGAAATTCCATTAAAAATCCTCATTAACACTCTAGAGTCCACAGTTTTCATCCGATTCTCTTCAAACTTTGTCAGAATGATGGTACCATCATAAGGACCGTTCCTTTTGAATGGGTTTGATCCGTCAAGAAACACGGGAAAAGGGCCTTATGAAAATTTAATTAAAAAATCCTCGTTAACACTCTAGAGTCCACAGTTTTCATCATATTCAATTCAAACTTTCACAGAATAATTGTACCAACATAACGATCGTTCCTTTGGGAATTGGGTCGGATCAATCAGGAAACATGGGAAAGGGGCCTTATGAATATCTAATCGAAAAATCTTTTAAGAAATCCTTGTGAACACTCTGGAGTCAACAGTTTTCATCGGATTCCCTTCAAACTTTCACAGAATGATTGTTCTATCATAAGGATTTTCCTTTCGAAATTGGGTATGATTCGTCAAGAAACACAGGAAAAAGGGGCCTTTTGAAAATTTTAATAAAAAATCCTCATTAATTATCTAGAGCCAACAATTTTCAACGGATTCTCTTCAACCTTTTATTGAATGATTGTACCATCATTAGGATTGTCCCTTTCGGAATCGGATATGATTCCTCAAGAACCATAGGAAAAGGGTCCTTATTAAGATTTAATTCAAAGATCCCTGTTAACATTCTAGAGTCCACAGTTTCCATCTGATTGACTTCAAACTTTCACAGAATGATTGTACCACCATAAGAAATGTTCCTTTTAAAATTTGGTATGATCAGTCAAGGACCACGGGAAGAAGGGGCCCGATAAAAATTCGATTGAAAAAGTCCTCGTAAACACAATAGAGTCCATAGTTTTCAACAAATTATCTTCAAACATTCACGGAGTGTTTATTGCATTAAATGAATTGTTCCTTCGGAAGAAGCTTTGATCCATCAAGTTTCATGGGAAAAGGGGCCCTATGAAAATTTAATAAAAAAATCTTAGTTAACACATCATGGCCCGAGATTTCACCTAATCGACTTCAAACTTTCACATAATGATTGTACCATCATAAGGATTGTTCCTTTCAAATTGGGTCTGATCCATTGAGAAACATAAGAAAATGGGCCTTAGGGAAATTCAATTAAAAAAATCTTAATTAATGCTTGTAAGTCCACAGATGAGATGGGGTCGTCTTTATACTCAAACAGAATAATCATACTTTTGTAAGTAGAATTCCCTTTGGAATTGGTTCAGATCCATCAAGTAACATGGGAAAAGGGGCATTGTTGGTTTGACGACTTAAACGTCACAATTTCATCTTATTCAAGCTGTAGTTACGACGTTTAGGTCACCAATCAACCTTATCATAATTTTGCTACGATGTGCTTAGTATGAATTTTGCAAAATAATGCCGTTTAAAACTGAAACGGAACTTTCTGTCGGAGTCAGTGGGCGTGGCTGAAGGAGTAGGTGGGTGGGGCCAACGATTGGTCATTTGGAATTAGGTTGCTAAATAAATGGTCGGAGACATTTAGAAAAAAAGGGTTAGCGTGCGACATAAATGCCGAAAGTATGACTGAAATAAGCTGTAGATACTACGTTTAAGTCGCCAAACATGTAACTACCACGAGTTGCACGATAGACTCTATAATTCTAAATCCAATTATCAATTAAAAGTTTCATATTTCAGGAGTCCATTGCAACGATATTTTCTATTTGAACCAAACTGGTAGTGTTGTTTTGACAAAGATTTATTAGATAAATGGTTCCAATGAAATGCAGCCGTTTCAATGAAAACCCTATGGTTACTCCGCACTTCCTAGTCCACATTTCACAGTCCAGACTTCATAATCCATACTTCATCCTCCACAAAAACACAACTTCAGTAAATATGCATTTTTTTAAGTTCACACGTCAGACCTTCATCCTAATTTAAAACTTCGCACCTGAATTCACACTTCAGTGTTCATATGTAAGAAATAAAAACTCACAGTTCGACCTCCAACTTCACAATTCATGGTTCGAACTTCTCAATACAAAGTTCTCACTTCACATTACATATTTCAGACTTAACAGTTCAAGGTCCATAGTTCCGGATTTTAAGTTCATATTTCGGAATCCATCTTCACAATCCACGATCCACACCTCATTATTCTCACTTCACTCTTTATGTTTCAGACTGAAAGTTCCAAATTCGAGGCTCACATTTCGGAGTTTTGACACCACTATTCAGATTGTCATTTCATGAATCCGACTTCACAGTTCATACTTCAGTCATCAAAATTTGTATTTTTGAATTAAAAGTTCAAACATCAGACTGAATGGTTCACCTTCGACTGCAAGAAGATCATTGGTTTAAACTTTTGAATTCAAACTTCAGACTTCACACTTCAAAAATCACACTTCCGAATTGACGGATCGCGTCTGCCAATCAAAGAATCAATCGACCAATCAAATCTCTCATTTAGGCTGGAAGTGAGTTTTGAACTCAGACATCGTCCGATATTTATGTAAAACATTTTTGTTGGTTTGGTGACTAAAAGGTAGTAATTACAGCATATTTAGTGGAACTTTCTGTTTGAGCTCAGTGTGTTTTTTGTTTATTTCGGAAAGGTTTAATCAGATAAGAGTAGGGGAAAACTAGGTATGCCAAGACGGTATTTGCCATGAGGCTCGGTCATGAATTGTTTGTGATTCATTCGGGTAATTAATACCGTCGTTTGTTATCCTCAGAACGATTGGTAAATAGTGAAAAGAATATTTTTGTTTTCCTTGAGTTATGAGCCTAAAAAATGTTTGAATACCGCAATTTTCTCTACATTTTCTTGTAATTTAATGTCATCACGAAAATCAATGAAAATATTTTACTCATTTTGATTAAAATTATAGTGATCTTCTCTGTGCGAAAGCATACAAAATAGTTGCATACTCAAAATTTTGTTCTTGGAAGTATGAAAGAAAAATCAATTAAAATGCTCTAATCTTGAGAGACGAAACTCGAATCAAATTATAATGTTGTGAATTTTAGAATGCTGTAAACTCGGGGGTTTTGAAATTACGTACATTTTGTTGGAAAACCCGGATATATTTATAATATAAGCGCTGAAGGTTGAAGTTCAGACACTTAAGACAAATAACTTCTTAGAAATTTAAAGACCCACTTTTAAATCATAATTAGCTAAAAGCTAAATCGGAGGCCCTAAAACCTAGTTAAGAAATATAGTGATCACTAAAATGTTTGAATTCAGTAAAATTGTATGATAAAATTCTGACAACATTGGCAGATTTAAAGTCATAATAACACAAGTATTGGAGATCAAGCTGAAGTAAATTAAATGATAAGGAGGTTAATAAAGTTGCAGGCCGAGTTTTTATCAGCTTCGACAAATCAGTCATATCAGAGAATATCTAAAATACATCTACCTGTATTATCATGAGAACACAGAGGCACTATCATATCACACCAATTTTGAAAGAGTTACATTGGATACTTGTAAAACACAGAAATTGCTTTAGAATGTTAACCTATACATTTAAAGTCCTACAAGGTCAATCTCCAGGTTACATCAAATCTCTTTTAGACATATATGTACCAAAACGAGATCTAAGATATGGATCAAATACTATTACATTGTTTTTCCAAAAAGCCAAATAGAACGTATGGTGATCATAGTTTTATAGCCGTAGCTCCAACCCTGTGAAATTCTCTTCCATCCATCATCCGTAATCAGATCTTCCACAACAGTTGGATCTTAAAAACAACATCTCAAGACTCATCTATGTTTACAAATTCAACATAAATGAACATATTTTACTAAAATATAAGTCGTTTTTGACGACAAGTGTCTTATTCAATGTAAATTAGTATTTTAATAATTATTTCGTTTTAAGCAAAGTATTTTGATTTTACTATTTACTGAAATAGTTATGCTTTACTTTATCAGGTTTTATTTGTTTACATGTAATTTCTAGTTGATTTAGATTTTGTTAAGCGCTTTTCAGCGTTCTTTAGAATGGACAAATCGTTATGTAAATGTGGTAAATGATTGATGCATACTAGTTTCCAAAAACTTAAAAAAGATGTATACACAGAAGTTTTACTGCCGTCGAAGAGTGGTATTGATAAATCGTCTTTCAAAATGCATAAAAATCGCACGTGATAATCGTGGTATTTGTTAACAAAAACCGGATCCATCCATGTTATTGGAAGACGACGAAATTTTGAATTGCAACGCTTACAGATTGGAAAGCATTCCAGACTGTAGTCGAGTGATTAACTTTTAACAATTTTTGACCCCTGTTTATAAAATAAAGGTATTTTGTTGTTGTATTCAAACAAAAACTTATGAGACCTTGTATCATGGCAGTTGTATTGGGAGAGTAGTAGCCATACTAATAGTCGGACTACACCCATACAGACAAATATGAGTGCTAACAATAGCACTCCTTTGCACTAAGGTGGGCTAAAAATTACTCTATACGATTTCCCCCAAAGTTTCCTGCTATGTTTCCTTCCCTAGATGATACAAATTCACACACAGTTGTAATGTGTGGAACTTTCAATCTTTATCAGACAACAAAACTTAGACTGTTTCAAATGGAAAGAAGTTGCAGAGTTAATGAAAGAAAAAAAATATTTGTCTTTTGGGGTAAAACTTGCAACCAATGTGCACAATGAAGAAATTGCTTGAACATGTAATTTCTACATTTTCCACAATGTTTTTAAATGCTTTTTATATGTTGCCGAAGGTTAATGTACATTGTTATCATCTTTTCCGTCCATCCTATCATCTTTTCCGTCCATCCTGACATCCGTTCGTCCATCCAAGTTCTTTTTAACATAATTCCTTCTACATTAATGGACAGGTTCTAATGAAATTTTCACAGAATGTTCCTGCAGACCGTAAATTCTACCATACCTCAAACTAAATATAATAATGTACTGTTTTCACCAACCCTTTTCATTTCCTAGCCTTTTTCTCTTTATCTATGACGTATTTACAATCTAGTTTTGTTTTGCATTCCGCCATTGTCACATGTTTGTAGTTTTATATGTTTTGTATGTAAAATTATATGTTTTGAAGATGAACGAGTACTTTCAAGTCACATGAATAAACTATATGTTATGTTAGGTTATGTCAAAACTGTTGCACTGCGGACATAGTGGACATAGTTCAATCCTTCACCTCAGCTCTATTTTATTTTGTTGTTGTTGTTTGTTTGATTGATTGTGTTATTACATAATAATCTCTGTTTTATTGCTTTGGTGTAAATCATTTTGACTGGATAGTTAGAGACTGTGTTTGCTTGACTGTTAGATATATTGGTTTCCTTTTTTAGGGGAGGAGGGTGCGCGTGTTTTTAGTCAATTCAAATCCTCTACCGAAAAGGAGCCTAAATTCGCAATGATTTAACGTTCGTGTATAATGCATATATTGATTAGACTATCATTTAAATATACAAAGAGAAGGGAATAATTTTTCATTGACAACGTATCTCATTGAAGTAAAAGCATGACGAAGATGATCATGTTGAATACATAAAATTTTATTGAGGAACAGACTGTATGAACAACAACAACAATCTAATAATACACGTAAAAATTCAAATCTTTAAGATACGAATTAAAAGGGGAAAACCACCTTGTCCTGGTCTCTAACCCATGACCTATTGAAAAGTTCTAAAGTATACCAGCGTTGCCACCGCTTCACAATAGCGTTATTATATATGTCACAGTAAATCTAATTTCCTTACAGAACAGAACAGAACAGAATTCTTATTCAAGATAACGACTTGAACACGTATGGTTCATCGTCGATATACAAAACATTATACAAAGCATACATGGGTGTTAACAGGTAGTTGGTATTTTTCAGATAATTCAGCATAATTCAGCTGTCAGTAAAACAATTAGGGGTTCATAACTAGCTTGATTTCTGCCAATATTTCCTTTATGTCATCTGTCCAAAACTCACTCATTGGTCACTCATTCCCGTTGTTTATTCAAACCTCAAATTTAACTCTTTCCTGTTCAATTCCTTGTTTTACGCTCCTGTGGTATCATAGTTGAGAAAATATTGTGGACAAAGAAGAAATTGCCTGTAACAAGTAATTCCTTCGTTTTCCACAATATCTTCTACTCTAACCAATGATTATTTTGTAAATCAATCCACTTTTTATTATCGTCTGCAAAACCCTTGAATTTGGACAGGTCTAAAATTTTGCAAAACAGGGAATGGTTAAAACGACTGTCCAGATTTTCCCGTTGGATCGTTTTCCTCACCCTCTTACCTCTGATATGATACTAAGATCGAGGTATTAAACAAACTTATCATTGTAAAATATGCGGCCAGGACTCATCATAAAGGCAACTCCTTAGTTTTATCCCCGAAACGTCACAGTTAACCCATTCCCACAAAATCCCTCCTTTTTACGCCCTATCAAGAAAAAAGCTTCGGAAAACATTGCGTAAAAATGCAGCAATTGCTTGTACCAAGCACTTTCTTCATTTTCCATAATGTTTTCTATCCAAAAGGACGAAAAAAAATCATTCAACTTTAAGGTGTCTTCTACAAGTCCTTTCGATACGGAACAGTTTAAAGTTTTGTCATGTGGGAATGGGTTAAAGCTTGAATAAGATATAGTTACGACATTTAGGTCACCAAAACATTAAATGTTTGGCATAGATGTCAGAGTTCAAAGTTCACTAAACGAATGATTTGATTGGGCAAAGGAATTTTTGATTGACGAACCCTCAATTTTCAAATTATTAAATAAATTGTGCTTCTTTAAATCAACTTTTGTTTGTTATTTATTACGTTTTTTCGAGGTTTAGTTAAATAAAGTTAAAGTCACTTTATTCGAACATGTTGATTTTACTTTCATTCCTTTTTCTTTAAAAAAGCACGATGAAACTTAAGACAAGTTTTGACTCGTACATATATTTTCTAAAATTGTCATCAATTAAGTATTTCGAAAAAAAATCAATTTCTCCTTTGTCACGATGTTTATATCCTTCATCTAAAACACACTTTGGACTGTCACCTGCATTTACTGTGAATTGGACCAATCAAATTTTTATCTAATGTTTTTAGCTAGCAAAGCGTCAGCTTTGATAGCTTAAGTAAACAGACGAAATTTTGGGGTCGTCTCAAAGTTCAACGAGTGCAAACTGCCACTGGAGGCTTTACCACTAAATCCGTTAAATGCCTACGCCATTAAAAGTAATTCTCGTGTATTTCAGGAATACTGCAAACTCTATTCAAATTATAGAGAACTTTATCAAAATCATGCTATTTAATCCATCCCCAATCAATTCCGTTCTTTAAGCATCTACAAAAAAACCTTGGAAACATTGTGTACATTGAAGAAATTGCTTGTAACAAGCAATTTCTTCAATGTACACAATGTTTTCTACCCAACAAGGGAAAGATTTTCTAAATACAAGCATGCTTTGCTAGCTTACAGTACTTTTAGTACTTTGATTTTTGCCTGGGATTGCGTAATTTATCCAAGGCCAAAGTTAATACGATTAATTCAAACCCATGCAGGGCATACACTGGAGTTATTACATTTTTCCGTCGCATGAAAAGAAATTCACATCAGATTACACGACTTCGAGGATCTATTATTACACCCTATTAAAAGGCGGCGTTTGACGCAAGCTTTCGATGTGTATTATGATATGGCCCCGGTCGTCCGTCCGTCTGTCTGTCTACCCTTCTATCCCTCTGCCTGTCCGTCTGTCTGTCCTTTAGCATTTTTGTGTGTGAGTGCAACTCCTCCTACAGTATCAAAATGAATGAAATGAAGTGTGCCACAATGATTCTCTAATATGTCTAGTTGGGCATAAGACCTTGGGTATTGAAATCACTCTAGTCGTTCCACACTTATCTTGGATTATCAGCCCTTGAATTGAAAAAAAAAATCACTATATGTCATATATCATGCGCAATTCCTCCTACAGTATATTAATGGGAACGAATTGAAACTTGCTATAATGTATCTCTATGGTGTCTAGTTGTGCACAATTTTCTTGAATTATCTGCCAATGGATTTTTTTAAATCACTATATTTCATATGTGTGCAATTCTTACTACAGTATCAATGGGAACGAACTGAAACTTGCTACAATGAATCTCTATGATATCGAGTTGTGCATAAGACCTTTGGAATTCGAAACACTCCAGTTCCTTTTGAATTGCCTGCCCTTAAATTGAAATGAATCCAAATTTTCTTGTGTACCCAACTCCTCCTACAATTTCAAACAAAAGAAGTTGTATCTTTGCATAATTAATTTGCAGAGTATCTTTAAAATAAAGATAACCCCAGTTCTAAACCAAATATCTGCCCTTGAATTGAAAAATTGACATAATATCTAGTGAAAGTACCTATTTCAATGGTTACAACTTGTGCTTAGTATTGTTAGTGTTGATTGAAAATGATAGAAATTTACTACAATGATTCTTCGTGATGTGTACTTGTGCTTGAGATCTATAATATTTTGTCTCCCCTTAGTCAAGGGAATTGCTTAATAGTATCGTGTCTTTTGTGTGCAATGTGACCCATAGTGCTGTTAATACAAACAGTGTTTCATAGTGAAGAAATAAGTGTTGAAATAGTCTATATTTTATTTGGTACAAGGATCATATTGTATACATGGATGTTCATGCTAGATACAAAAAATATTCTAAAAGTGAAAGTTCCAACCCTGCTCAGCCTGCACAACTTGCACAGTCTTACTAGGTTGAATTTTTTACACTTTCCAGATTTCCTTTTGTAGGACCAGTCACAATTGTATTCTTTTGGATACTTCCATTTTGTTTATGTCAGGATTTCTCTTATCTGTAAATGAAAGTTTTCAAGATCATGTTCATCATACAAACTTATGGTAAAATATTATATTTCACGGATATGAGCCTCTCTGCGAAGCTCTTGTCATTTATGCACATAGGAGGATGCATCATTTAACGACCCTTTAAAACGTTACATCTAACTATTTGGATAATTCTTTGCTACTTTATGGTGAAATTCAGAAATGGGTCTCTATGCCTGCAGAAAAATCGCTTTTGAGGGTGTAAATAATTGTGTAAACCAGTAAAATGATGTCCCCCCTCTCTCTAGATATCTGAAGACTATAAATCGTGTATTTGAATAACAAATGTTATTATCAATTCATTGGTGTAGTAGCAATATACTCGCATCGTACGCAACAGCCTCCAAGTTCGAATTAGCTACACGATTCATTTTTTTTTCTCTTCTAAAAAAAGAAATAAATATACCCAACGCTTATTTATCGATACACGGCATACTCTGTTTTTGTTTATTTTGTTCTTTTGCACTTTTTTATTAGTTTTCAAGCGTTGAAATATGCCTTTAATATAAAAATAAAATCATTAGAATTATGGAAAGATATTTCCTGCTTTGAAAAAATGGGGCAAAAATTTAATTTCGTTTTAGATTAATTTCAGCTACACCGGTTGAACATTTTAAAGATCTGTCATACTGACGGGGCCAATGTCTTTCAAAAATTAATATTGCTATAACAGATATGGGATGAAATGTGGAACAGGTGTAAGTCCCAGTAAAACTTTATCTCTAGACGAACAATTGGAAAGATTAAGGGCTCGTTAAACTTACTATTCTTACGACTTACTGACATCATTTAACCCTTTCCTGTTTTGCAAAATTCTAGACCTGTCCAAATTCAAAGGTTTTGCAGACGAAAATTGAAAGTCTATTCTATTTGAAAAAAAAATCATTCAGTAGAGTAGAAAATATTGTAGAAAAAGAAGAAATTGCTTTTCACAAGCAATTTCTTCTTTTTCCACAATGTTTTCTTAAGTATAAAAACACAAGGACGTAACAACCAGGGTTTGAACAGGAAAGGGTTAATCAACATGTACCTTTAATAATAGGGTATAAAAAAAGCCAAATGACCTAAAATCTTTTAGGGCCAGTTGCATAAACCCACTGTAAACTTTAGCTTGTGTATAAACTTGACTTTAACTACAATCAAAACAAAGTTTATATTAGTCCCGATTAAATTTATCGGGACCTAAGTGGTGATCGTTACCTGAGTACAGACAGGTTTAGCGCTATTTTAACCCCTTCCCTCTTTTTGAAACTTTAGACTGGTACAAATCGAAAGAGGTTGCAGACGACAACGAAAATTGGATGCAATTTGAAACCTTCCCATGTGGTAGAAAATAATATGGGAAATGGAGAGATGGCTTGTTACAATCAATTTCTTCTTTTATTTTTCATAGTCATATTGTATCGTCGTCATGTGACCCTCTACTATAGTTCTTAAAATACCCCATTTTGGCATACCATATTGACAGTCTATTTTACAATAAATTAGAGAAGGAAATCTTTATATTTTCAGTTTTGACAAACCATACTGCTTAAAGGTTCCGTGTGTCTTAACCATACTGCTTAAAGGTTCCGTGTGTCTTAGATGGTCCTCTATAAAAACTTCTATAATAATTCCAGCTGTGATGCTATTTGAGCTGCTCCTGCACATACCCTGTTTCATTTGCTTATTTGGAAATACATAGGAAAACCATCGAATGAAACAAAGAATAGGTTCTTCAACTTTTTACAGTCATGTCTAATAAAACTATACTACATTTACTTAACCCATTACTAGACGACAAGAGTTAGACTGGTTTAAATTAAAAGACGTTGTAGACGATAATTTTTAGTCAATTGAATATTAAAGATCTTTGCCTTTTAGGGTAGAAAACACTGGACAAAATGAAAAAAATGGTTTGCAAAGCTTTTTAGAAAGCGATGTTTAAAAAGCAGTATTGTCTTTGAATTGGTTAAATTTCCATTCTTTATTTAAATGATACTTAAATAAATCAATTGTTACATACACAAACATTGGTCTGTCTATAGCAAAAAGGACACTTGACAGAAAGACCCTAGTCCACCCAGATGTAAAAGTGGGTAGCAGTTGTTAGAATCCATTGCCTCTTTCTCTCACGGGAATGGTAACATCTGGAAGCAGCACACAGCCTTTCTTGGATGTTGAGAATTTCACCTCGGTAACGCTTTGCTGTCAAAGTGCGTCAGGTAATTAGTATGAAGTCAGTTCATGGATGACCCATCCCTACAACGGTACTGTTCAGCAATAATAGCTGCATGAAACATTTCCCCTGGTCTCCTCTCTATTCCAACAGAGATCAAACAATACCTTGATTCGCTATAGAGAGTTTACTAACGCTAGTGCCTTACACGTGGTCTTGAGACGAAGAGATCCAAATACTGGGGTTTCTCGAACGGATACCACTTTCACGCAACCATGTGCGTATTGTTTGAGTTATGTATGTTAGGTTATTTATCGTCGCTGCCTAGTATTTGTCCAACTGCGTGACGCTACCAGGGTGCGGTGAGTTGCTACAGGCGGTAGCACATGAATACAGGACGACACTAATGGGTTCTGCGCCTGGTTTCTTAAACGTTATGGATATATAGCACCGTCACACGAGACCTCGTTTTAGTCTTAGAGATAATTAGTTTGTTAGTAGTCAGCCTAAAGGTTGAGATCTCAACCAACCGAGCGAATCAAATAAACATCGGGTTAAAAATCTATTTATTTTTTAAGATCAAACGGAAGGTGAGTTTCGGTAACATCAGAATGTTTCATTCTTGTGCCATCCCAACCTCAAGATGACGTACCCCTCGCTCTGACGGCTCTCCACATCGATCCACCTGATAAATGCCTTCTTACATAGGAATTTTTCAACTGGGAGCGTAAAACATTCAAGCGAAGACTTGACCATTCGCTGGCCCCGCCCAGTCTCTCCTTAGGCTCCGCCCATAAACTCCAACAGGAAGACCGCTTCTTCGATTTTTAACGGCGTTATTCTAGAAATTTTATGGCCAGTAGCATGTAACAAAAAAAGTAAAACGGTTGATTGTCAACCTAAACGTCGTAACAACAGCTTGAATAAGCTGTAGTTCAGATATTTAGGTCGCCAACCCAACAGAAAATAATGAAAGAAGAGCGGTCAATGTTGGAGTAGAAAGCTCCGGTCTGGGCCGAATAGATGATTTGATTGGTCGGTTGATTCCTTGACTGAAAGCTGCGACTGGTCAATTGAAATAGTAGTGCTTTTCGTCATTAACCAAACCGATGTAAATAAAAAAGTGAAAACCCAGACTCAAAATTGAGGAGTCATCGAGAAAATTGAAGAATCGCTACCCCCCCCCCCACACACACACAAACACGCTGATTCAAACAGGAAGTTCATTCTTTTGTAGAATATGTGGTCAGGGACAAGAAATAAAATGCAAATCGTTGTCAAATAAGGAAATATATACCATAACAACATTTGTCAAAACATTACTGATATACATTGTATTCTAAACTCAAACATTTTAGTGAATTTGATGTCTGCTCAAACATTACATGGATAAAGTTTGGTGACTAGCAAACTCTGATTGATATATAAGTACTATACAATGATTTTAACGATTCTGCTAAAATCTTGAAATAGGGTAAGATTCGCCAACCCATTCGCACTCACGTATAATTTTAAATGAGGTCCATTTTTATGTGCCAAAGCAGAATATTACAAACCATCTGGGTAAATGACGGATCGCAACTGTCAATAAAAGATTGAATGACCAATCAAACCATTCAATTTGACCGGAATTTGAATGTGAACTCCAACATTGAAATTGACATAAAAATAAAAAAAAGTTTCGTTTGTGGGCGACTTGAATGTTGTGACTACAGCTTTTCAATCTGTAGTTACGACGTTTGATCACTAACGAACTGATTTTTATTTTATGTACCTGGTCATATATTTTGTAAATTCTCGTCGTAAGATGTATCAATCGAAGTACAAAGTCGGAGGACAGTCGGCGATTCGTAAATCTAGATCTTTCAATTCAACCCTTAACATGCTGAATATTTATACTTTCTAAACAAAATTTTATTTTTTTATTTTTTTTTTTTTTAATTCAGATCTTCTCGGTAGTCAAATATTTCCTGGTTAATAAAAGAACAAGAAGGTAGTGTAGATCAGACTGCACGTCTGTGCAGGCTGATCTTAGTCTATAAACCTGCAACAGCTATTGTCAAATCAGGAATATTCCTGAATCAGCATGACAAGGGTTATGTAAGCTTCGTTTACATTTTAACGGGAATTGTAAGCTAATTGTATTAAGATTGCATTCATTGTTACCATGAATGACGACTCAAATCAATGAAATGTCGTAGGAATTGACCAATCACGGCTGTCAATCAAATTATCAGTCAACCAATTACATCGTTCATTATGAGCAGAAAGGAGTTTTGAACTACGACATTGGCCGCCATTCCTGTTATGCTTATTTGTTGGTTTGGCGACTTAAACGTCGTAACTACAACGTGTCTCGAAACGGCTAAAATGATAAATGAAGCAATGAGTAATGAATATTTATTTGTAATTCTAGTCTTAATCTACGAAAATTAAAGCCGCCATCATAGCGCAGTCGGTAGCGCACCAGACTCTCAATCTTCAATCGTGGGATGTCATGGGTTCGGTATTTGTCTCTCAACAATGGGTGGAAAATCGTAAACCTAAGTGGGACAGCAACTGGAGGGTAGGAAGTGATGTAGTGGTAGTACTGGTTTGAGAAATACGAGTATTCCATTGTTAGGCGCCCCAGCCGCCGCGATACGACTGAAAAACTATTGAAAGTCGCGTTAAACCCCATTCAATCAATCAATCAATCAGCGGAAATGAGGAAAGTGTATCAACCCTGGGCATTTTTGCGCTTTACGACGGTTGACTTAAGGCGACTCTTTCCGTTTGCAGCAGGTTGCTTTTGTCGAAGCAGAACGGTCGTTGCATTCATTATTATTATTATTATTGGCTAGGAAGCTCGCGTCCTTTCAGCAATACAGATCGTAGAGAAATCTTCAATTCAATAAATACATTAAGGCAGCTGAAAGTCTGTCCAGATAACACCTTTTCGCCTGTGTAGTTGCAAATAGATACGTTACCTAAGTCACAGAATACTTGCTTACGTGGTCGAATGAATATTCATTATTAAAGGTAACATATTTGTCTAAAATTAATGATTCGATCTTTCAAGCACGGTCTAAACAATAGATTTACATATTTCTGTTAATCGCTTCATTAAACATGCATTGAAAGATTGGCTTATATTTACCCTATAACTAAATTAATATGCGAATTCATGAGATTTGAAGCAATAACTCTATTTCTATATCCAGAAGGCATAACCGATCCGGGTTCCAACACTACAATTGAAATCAAATGCCTAATTAACTTGAAATAGGCATGTTTTTGAATGGAAAATGAGAATTTGCTAGCTTTAAGCATTTTTTTTCCTTTTTGAAAAGGCTAAAAATGAAATGATTACGAATATGTCCAAGGTCAAACCATGAATTTTCACAATGCTGGCTATTACATCTTCAGAAATATGCTCTTGGCAAATTTCAAGTTTACGAAACAACGAAGAACAATAACTTAAAAAATAAGCAAGGTAGAGGAATGGGTTCTGTATACTACACATTTCTACTGGATAGGATCTATCTACCCATGAACTTTCATTATCATAGCTATCATACTTTTAGATACAATTCAAATCTGAAAAACAACAAAGGGCAATAACTAATAAATTAAGCGAGGTAGATACATGTTTCTAATTGCCAAATCTCAAGCCAATCCGACTCAAGATGACAGAATTATGCTTCGGACGCCACAGCCGGATGATACGGCCGTCTTCAACGTCTGTAAAAAATAACGGAGAAAAACACTGTGACAAGAAGAGAAAATGCTGCAACAAGCAATCTCACTTCCTTTGCCACAATTTTGATTATTTCTTAAATGAACTTCACTTTATTTATAACATACACCCCCTAAAACACCCTAAAAAACAAGCAAACAAACACACACACAAAAAACAAAACAAAACAACAACACCCCCCCCCCAAAAAAAAAAAACACACAGTAACACACAAGTTAAAGAGACCCCTTTTACTTGTCGTCTTTAGCCTCTTTCAATTCACACCAATCTTTCAATCTTTATTGTTCCGTCTTTTAATGGGTTAAAACACGTGGTCTACTTTTCGTAATGAAATTTGATAACTTTCAATTCGTGAAGAAAGCAAACAAAAAAGCATGATAAAGGTAATATTGAAATTAATGTAGATCTCGGCTAACTCTGGTGCCTTCGTTATCTTCCGATAGGTGGCATTTTTCAAATACTGACCTATCTTATTTGAGCATTCTGAGTAGTGTCATTCGGCAACTCGGCCAATTCCGTCGAACTACATTCAAAATGTCAGCGCCCTTGAAATGCACGCTTCGAATTTTTGATGTATCTTCTCGGAGCACAGGTAAGACACAGGTAAGACATCAGTGCTTTCGCAATTCCAAATAATTATTTTTCTAATTAATTTTTGGCGACAGTTAATTTTGATTTCTCCACTATTGTAGGTTTTATTGCAATTATCCACTTGCTACTTTTTGGCGATATAATATGGAGTTATGCGTACGACGCAATAATATTTATCCAAATCTGGATAAGTGATACGGTCCCGAACAGGTCAATCTACGGAGAATATGACAAGCGCAGACAACGCTGGTGCCTTTGAAATCTGATAATTTGTTTGAAAAACGGCACTTTAAACGCGGTACATGTAGTATTCGAACGCCTTCAAAAACTGATTAGGCATACAGACAGATCAGTTTCATGACAAGGTAATTTCTCTTAACTCAAAATCGTGTTTCCTTAGCATTACTGTTCTAGAGCATTTCCTTTTTTTCATTGTTTCTACTATTTCTCTCAATATGATATTTAAAATCAATCTTACTTTCTCTTTGGTTCATATATGTTTTTCATCATTTTAATTAATCATCATGCTGAAACGATAGTTGACCCCGCTTTTAAAAATTCACGTATCTTGAAGTACTCAAGTTTTACACACCTTAATTTTTCCTCTTAATTTCCTTAATTGCATTTTGTAATTCATGTCAGTCGGTATTCAGTTTTTACTTACTAATTATAATTTTACTGATTGTGTACGTGCTATCGTAAATGGCGGATCGCGACTGTCAATCAAAGAATCCATCGACAAATCAATACATTCATTTAGACTTGAAGTGTACTTTGAACCCCAACATTGGCCGATGTAAAGCATTTTTGTTGGATCGGCGACCTAAACGTCGTAACTACAGCTCATTCAAGCCGTAGTCAAGACCTTAAGTCGCCAATCAACCATTCTGCTTTTTTGTTGCATGTTACTGGCCATAAATTTGCAATTTTAACGCCTTTTGATATCGAAGTAGATCTTCCTGTTGGAGTCAGTAGGCGTGGCAAGCGGAGTCAGTGGATGGGGCAAGCAAACCCTCAACTATCATTTTCGTCCAAACTTGAAACGATCCGCTTCCGTATCTTTGTCAGCCATTCGGTTTACCCACCACAATTGGATTTTTAGCTAGCAAAGCGTCAGCTTCGATAGCTTAAGTTAACAGACAAAATGTTGATGTCTTCTCAGAGTTCATTGAGTGCAAACTGCCACTGGAGGCTTAACCACTAAATCCATTGAGTGTCTAGGCCATAAAAAGTAGTTCTTGTGTATATCAAGAATATTGCAAATCTTCCTGCAAATTCATCTCCCAGATAATGTTAGCTCACTTGAGCATATAGTATTCAAAGTGAGTCTGATCAGCTTGATTGATTGAATGGGGTTAACGCCACTTTTAACAATATTTCAGTAATATCGTGGAGGCTGGAGAACCTAACAATGGATTCCTGGTATTTCTCACACAAGTACTACCACTACATCCTTTCCTAGCCTCCAGCTGCTATCCCACTTAGGTTAACGATCATCCACCCATTGGTGAGAGACAAATGTCGGAAAGGATATGTGCCGCCGTCGGGGATCAGTCTTCACTATGCACCCTGCTTTGTATTGCCACTTTAAAGAAACACTTTAAAAGCATGATATTTAACCCGATCCCTTTCAACCCAGCTTCTTTACTCATCCCAAGAACAAACTTTGGAAAACATTGTTTTCTACCCTACATTGCAGATATTTTCTAAATTCCACAAACTTGGAGTTGTCGTCCGAAGGTTCTTTCAATTTGAACCAGTATTGCAGTACTTTCAGTTTTTTTTTTTTTATTTCTCTTCTTTTTACTTTTCCCTTTATAATCAAACGATCTTATTCCGGTCGGGAAAATGCCGAGTCAGCATTTATTGTATTTTGCAGACTTTTGATACCTTTCCAAATGCTAAAGAAACATTGTACAAAATCAAATAGAGATTATTTCCTTTAATTGCACTGTTTCAGTCAATCTGTAGTATTTAGATATGTAAAAAATAGTATTCTCGTTCATCGCGCTTTTAAAAAAAAAAAAAAAAAAAAAAAGTATGTCTCATTTTCATAGTGAAGATGATATCATCACTACTGATGGTGTCGGCATCAAAATTCATCATAACTAGGATATCCCAGGCGTTCACTGCAAGGAATATTATTCAGAATATTCATTTTCTACATTTGCAACGAGAGTATTTGATTGATTGGTTAATTGATTGGTTCAATTGATTGAATAATTGAATGAATGATTGGTTGATTGATTGAGGTTTAACATCACTTTTTGCATCTTCTCAGTCATATCGCGGCGGCTGAAGCACTAAAACATGGATTCCCGGTATTTCTTACACAAGTACTACCACTACATCCTTTCCGAGTCTCCAGTTGCTCATCCCACACATTTTAACCTTTATCCACCCATTGGTAGGAGACAAATGTCGGAAAGGATATTCGCCGAGACCGGGAATCGAACCCAGGACCCCACGACTACCACTGCGCTATGTCCAAGACCTGTAAACAGGCTGACAAATCGTATTCTCCGTTTAATCACGAGTTCTCCAATAGAAATATTTGATTTTTCATTAACATTTTCTAGATTTAAGTAGTCTCGTTGTATGGAAACTCTGTACGTAAAAGTTTTGGGTGCTTCCAAAGCACCCAGATAGCGGACGGGATTTGGTAAGTGTCATTTATTTCTAGTTGGAAACTATTGAATATGCATTTTTATACAAGGAGTTGGATATCGTCCTGAAGACAATTGAATGGAGAACCAATGAGTGTAACCCATTTGAAATGAAATAGTATCTCTTTCTGTAATTTTTGACTGAACATGTTTTTGTGACGTTGAAAATCGAAGCGATAGGTTTTAAAAAATCGGTCTGTATTGCCGAATGCAAAATCATTTTAAACAAGAGCCATGTCAGGCAAGGCCATCCCCCGCCTTAAAAGCTTGATAGTAAACTGAAGCCAGTTAGATTTAGGCTTTTTGTGCACTGCATTCCTTCTCAATGGGTTCGATAATAGCTATTATACTTTCAGAGATATGCCCCGGACAAAATCTTAGTCTTTATAAAAACTAAAGGGCAATAACTCCAAAATTATGCAAGCAAGAGTTGTGGTTCTTGTGCACTGCACTTCTCCTCAATGAGATCTATCGACCTATGAAGTTTCAAGTTGACAGCAATTATTTTTTCAGAGATATGCTCCGGACAAGTTTAGTGACGGAAAGACGGAATGACGGAATGGCGGAAGGACGGAATCACGGACGGAGACCATTACTATATCCCCTTCGCCGAAACGGCGGGGGATAAAAATTGGTCTGTATTGCCGAATGCAGAATGTTCGTGAAAAAACACATTTTGAAAAATCGCATGGTGTACTGTTGCAAACTGAAACTTACCTGCTGCACTATTTGGTGAATTGACTTTCTATTCGTTTGGGACCAGATATGATTCAAAAAGTCTGTGCGTTGAGTTTAAAGAACAATACGTATACACCCAATACGTATACACCTAGCTTGTTACGGACCGACATGAGAAATTCTGTGTTGAACTTTCGAAATCCCTTCTATTTTTTATTAAAGTGCTTCAATAATAGATGAATATGATGTTCAACTTTCATTCTAGCTATAGGGCTAGGTATTCCTATGTTATGTTATGGTATATTTTGCATCTTGTTTCAAATTGTTAGACGTAAAAACTAGCTGCGAGGAAACCGTTCCACCAAAATGGTCAAATTTTCCAACTATATTTGCATTCAATATAAAGTTTTTTGTCCAATAATGGCATACAGTTTTGTGACAAAAGCCTTATTTGGGGAGCATAATCCGTCTCTGATGGTTATTGAATACAACTTTAGTTTGAGAGTTCAGTTCACAAGAAATTTGGAAGTTTGACAAACATTAAAGAATCTGTTTGGCTTCACAAGCCTGATTCTATTAAAATTCAATATAATCATATGGTAAAGGGTTAAATATTTTACCTTGACCATCAAAGTTATCCATGAAAAATTATTGACTTTGACAATTTGACCTTGACGTTGGGCGATATCCTTGCCTTAGTTTTCTAATAAAAGGTCTTGTCACAAGTAGTAAACATTTGAAATATGAAGGCAATATCACTTACCATTGCAAAATTATGGCCAATTTTAAAGTTGTAATTTTCTAAATTCTCACCTTGACACATGACCTTGACTGATATCCTTGAACTTAGTACCAACAAAAAGGGTTTGTCACAAGTAATGCACCTGTGAAATATGAATACTATATCTATAACCAATCTAAAGTTATGGCCAATATAAGTTTTTGCAGGACAAAAACAGAGCTTACGTAAAGCTAATAACATTAAGGCCTCTTTTCCCATGACACGTTCGATAGTCAAAGGTCAAGAAGATCTGATTTGCTACTCAAATATGAAATTTCATAAAATTCAGCCTTGAATTTAGAAAATTAAAAAAAAGTATCTTGGAAATTTCCTAGGAAGATTATAGATGAAGTTTCATTCAATTAGGCCGAGGGATTCCTGAGATATGACATCGGACGGACGGACGGACGGACGGACGCGCGCACAAGCCGGCGACTATATGCTCCACAGAAAATTTTTCGGGGAGCATAATAAATGCATAAGTGTACGATAACTAAATCACTGAATGCTAGCTTAACAATGATTTACGTGGTCGAATGAAGATTCATTATTAAGGGTAAATACATGATTCGATCTCTGAAGTTTGATCCAAACAATAGATTTACATATCGTCGTTGTCGTTCTAAAACCTCGTAACTACAGCTTGAATCAAGCTGTAGTTACGAGGTTTTAGAACGACAACGACGATATGTTCTATTAATCGCCTTATAAAAGATGCATTTAAAATTGGCTTAGATATACCCTATAACTAAACTAGTATGCGAATTCTGGAGGTGTAAGGAAATAAGGCTTATACCTTTATCCTAGAGGCAAAATTCATAACAGGCCCAGTTTCGAATAAATGGGTCCGTAAATGGAAAAAAATGTATATTTTGTCGTGGAAACGGAGAGCCTTCTCAAACAGTTTTTAGAATTTTCAATATCAAGATTTTCGTTTCTTTCTTTCTTATTGAAAAGGCTAAAGAATGAAATGATAAAGAGATTTTTAATACAGCTAACATGTTGTAGCCACCTCTATTTTAAACGGCGTTATTGTGCAAAATTAATGGCCAGTAGTATGTAGCAAAAAAGTAGAATGGTTGGTTGGCGACCAAAATGGCGTAACTTCAGCTTGAATGAACTGTAGTTACGGCGTTTTAGTTGCCAAACTAACAAAGATGACGGCCAATGTCGGAGTTCAAAATTCACTTATGCTCAAATGAATTATTTCGTTGGTCGACTGATTGTATGATTAACAGTGGCGATTCGTCAATTTATGTCTTCTTTAAGTGATGGAAAAGCTGGTATTCTACAATCAATCTTTTTATGCTAAACTTCCGTCTTCTTCTTCATTCAGGTGCGTGGTAATCCGAATTATATTGTATTATAAAATAAACTGTCGACTTTTCATTAATAGAAAGTTCAGTAAGAGTCTTTGCCGAAACTATATTATTTCATTTTATCATTTTCAAACTTCTAATGGCTTACTTATGTTTTAGGGTCACAGTAAGAATAGTCCAATCGCGGATATCAATCGAATGATCAGTTGACCAATGAAATCATTCATTTAGACTAGATGTTGACTTTTAACTCGGACATTTTGTTGATTCATCATTCAAGCTGTTGTAACAACGTTTAGGTCGCCAACCTACCATTCTACTTTTTTGTTACATATTACTTGCCTTAAATTTTTCAAAATAACGCCATTTAAGACGAAATGGGACTTCCTGGCGGCGTCAATGAGGAGTAAGTGGGTGGGGTCAGCAATTAATTGTCTCTTCGCTGGCCAAGCCGAATGACTTCAAAGAAAGCAAATTTTAGATATTTGGACGACGATTTAACGTCGTAACTACCACTTAGATAAGACCACCAAAACAACAAAAATGCTTAACAGGATGTTGGAATTTTGTTGGATAGTTTTGTTCTAAATTATTTTCGACGAAGACAAAAGAAGAATATGGTTGGATTTAATCTGCTTGAAACTATTCCGAAATTTTAAGCATTCGATAAACAAGAGCGACAAATTATCGCGAGGTACACACGTCAAACTGAAGTCTATTGGTCAAAGCGGATCGGGGAACAATAATCATAGAGAGCAAATAAATAGAAAATATCAGGAAAATTTGGGAAATAGGTATAACTGCAAAAATGGCATGAAATTTATAAGACAAAGACCACAAGAAACTTGTAAATGCGTCTCGGCCTGGATGCCATGAATGATACAACTTGTCTTTCACGAGCATATACAAATTAGCATAGCTTTAATACTTTAAGAGATATGCATCGGACAAATCAACAAAGGACAATGACTCATAAATTAAACAATGTGGGGTTATAGTTCTTACACTCCGTATTCATGCAATTAATACAACTACCAAGTTTCATGTCAAACTGGCATAAGATGTAAAAGTTATGCTCCGGATAAAGAACTGGATGTCACTTCGCCCTTACGCCAGGGGTGATCCCATACGCATTGTCTTCGACGAGCTTATAAATACAACATAGGAAAATACTGTGGCAAGAGGAAAAAACTTGCATCTCTCCTAATGCCACAATGTTGACTATCTGATTTGATTCTTATTAAAAAAAAAAACATACACACACACAAAAATAATGGTTTGACAACATTTTTGTTCTTGGATAATATAAAAGGACACACGCATGCACACAACATACACACACACACACGTATACAATCACTCGAAAAAACACTTTAATTTGTCGTCTGTAACCTCTTCGATTTGGAAAGTTTTTATTGCGTCGTCTGTTATCGAGTTAAATCACATAATCCACCTTTGGTTATAAAATTTAAATACTTAAATTTGAAGAAAAAGCAACCATAAAGAAAATATTGAATTTAATGTGGACCAGAGCTATCTCGGGTACGTTTGAAACCTGATATTGTATTTGAAAAACGGTATTTATGTAGCCTTCAATAATTGATTTGGAATAGGACAATCAGAGCGGTTATGTGGTAAGGAAGGTTTGTCTTTGATCTATTAGATCGTGTTTTCTTTTTCTTTTTCCTTTCTTTATCTTTATTTTTTTGCCATTTATTTCTTTTTAATAGTTACTATTCCTTTCAAAATAATATAGAATCACAATCTTACTTCCTTTATAGTTCATGTCTGTATATTCATCGTTCGTTCGTGTTGAAACGACGTCGATGTTCAGGACTCTCTTGCAGTACTCAAGTTTTACACACATTGATTTCACTCGTATAAACAGAAAATCATCACGTCATCTGGTTATTCTAAGAATCTGTTCATTCATTATTTACTTACTATATCGTCGAGGGATGTGCAAAATGTCGTAACTACAGCTTTATTCAAACTGTAGTTACAACATTTTGCACGCCAATTTACGATATGTAAAATTTAATTTCTGTGTACGAGTTGTCCTCGTAACCATTTCTGAAGTCACGCGCTATCCTTGTCACCCATTCGGTTTACCCGCAATAACAGTGTGATTCTTCCTAGCAACCTTAAGAGAGATCAATACAATTTAATCAACAGATCTTATTAGGTACGAGAAAATGCCATTTCAGCATTTAGGCTATTGTCTTCATGGGACTTTTGGTACTTTTCCAAATGTTTAACTGCTCATACACATATTTTAACTAATTATCGTATTCAATTCAAGCGCTCCCAGGTGCACGCGAGATTATTTTTGTGTACGGTCAAGGTCAACGGAAATTTTCTATTAATACGTAGTCTAAGTTAATTGCGATCTCTAGTTTAGTAAAAAGAAACCTCGCGCTTTCGTTCGGTCCGGGGTTCAACATTAAAAAGGCAGCCTTTAGACAGTAGAAATTTTTGAAAGAACAATAGATCGTAAAGCATTTAAATCATTCAGATTATTGTCGATAATGCGATAAGAGGTCATGGATATTTTTTGGACAGATTATTTTGTGAATTGCATGATTCGTATCAATTTTTTTGAAATTTGAGACCGAGCCGAATGTATACGACGTCGGTATGTATAACGTTAGAATATTACAATAGTCATTCTGTCTTATAGGCCGTATCTGTCTAGCTTGTGAAGAATACGATTTGAAGATACCGAAGGTCGAGTCAAATGGCACTGTATTCTATATAAGCTACGAGACAAGATGAGTGGAAAACCCCAGATAAGACGCAACACAATATGATGGATATGTGTATTGGCATGTTTTATGAATAAATGAAGCTGAACTTCATTATAGTGTAACTCGAAATTATCATGTGTTGACAATTGCATTACACAAGATACTCGACTTTTAGGAATTTTGAGGTACACGGCTAATACGGATCATTTTTATACGCCCGTCGAAGACGGGACGTATTATGGGATCACCCGTGATGTCAGGGCGTCCGGGCGTCCGGTCGTCCGGGCGTCCGGTTGTCCGGGCGGTGTCCACTTCTTTTTCCGGGGCATAACTCTGTCACCGTAAGTCCGATTGACTTTAAACTTGGCAGTTATATTCTTCTCATCAATACGGAGTGCAGTGCGCAATAACCATAACTCTACCTGGCTTATTTTTTTAGTTATTGCCCTTTGTTGTTTTTCATACTTGAATCTTGTCCGGAGTATATCTCTGAAAGTATTATAGCTAGGATCATGAAACTTCATGGGTGTATAGATCTCACCAAGGGGGAGTGCAGTGCACAAGAACCTTAACTCTACCTGGTCTATTTTTTGAGTTATTGCCCTTTGTTGTTTTTCATACTTGAATCTTGTCCGGAGTATATCTCTAAAAGTATAATAGCTAGAATCATGAAATTTCATGGATGGATAGAGCTCACCAAGGGGGAGTGCAGTGTACAAGAACCACAACTCTACCTGGCATATTTTTTGAGTTATTGCCCTTTGTTGTTTTTCTTACTTGAATCTTGTCCAAAGTATATCTCTAAAAGTATTATAGCTAGGATCATGAAACACCATGGGTGTATAGATCTCACCAAGGGGGGGTGCAGTGCACAAGAACCATAACTCTACCTGGCCTAGTTTTTGAGTTATTGCCCTTTGTTGTTTTTCTTACTTGAATCTTGTCCGGAGTATATCTCTGAAAGTATTATAGCTAGGATCATGAAACTTCATGGGTGTATAGATCTCACCAAGGGGGAGTGCAGTGCACAAGAACCATAACTCTACCTGGTCTATTTTTGAGTTATTGCCCTTTGTTGTTTTTCATACTTGAATCTTGTCCGGAGTATATCTCTAAAAGTATTATAGCTAGAATCATGAAATTTTATGGATGGATAGAGCTCACCAAGTGGGAGTGCAGTTTTCAAGAACCATAACTCTACCTAGCATATTTTTTGAGTTATTGCCCTTTGTTGTTTTTCATACTTGAATCTTGTCCGGAGTATATCTCTAAAAGTATAATAGCTAGAATCATGAAATTTTATGGATGGATAGAGCTCACCAAGTGGAAGTGCAGTGTACAAAAACCATAACTCTACCTGGCCTATTTTTTGAGTTATTGCCCTTTGTTGTTTTTCATACTTGAATCTTGTCTGGAGTTTATCTCTAAAAGTATTATAGCTAGGATCATGAAACTTCATGGGTTTATAGATCTCACCAAGGGGGGTTGCAGTGCACAAGAACCATAACTCTACCTGGCCTATTTTTTTAGTTATTGCCCTTTGTTGTTTTTCAGACTTGAATCTTGTCCAGAGTATATCTCTAAAAGTATAATAGCTAGAATCATGAAATTTCATGGATGGATATAGCTCACCAAGTAGGAATGCAGGGCACAAGAACCATAACTCTACCTGGCCTATTTTTTTAGTTATTGCCCTTTGTTGTTTTTCATACTTGAATCTTGTCCGGAATATATCTCTAAAAGTATAATAGCTAGAATCATGAAATTTCATGGATGGATAGAGCTCACCAAGTGGGAGTGCAGTGTGAAGAACCTTAACTCTACCTAGCCTATTTTTTGAGTTATTGCCTTTTGTTGTTTTTCATACTTTGTTTGACAAAAAATATTTATTCAAAATAACCTGTTCTATTCAAATCCCCAGTTAATATTAAACAGTGTATCGGGCGTATCTTGTGACAGTTTGGCACCTTGTTGTCGAGTTGTATCGAATGTCGAAATAAAGCCTCGGATAGTTTATAGGTATATAATAAAGTTTGCTATATGTCAAAAAAACAGCCTGATGTCATTTGACGTACAGATACCATTATCTCAATGATCCAGCGGAACTGTGGATGACTAGGGGACTGAAAATGCTATGATGCCATTAACTCGTGTAAACAAACAGGTCTTAGAGCCTGTTTACACATTCACGATTTTAGCTAAGGTGCCGCTCCTATTCGCCATGATTTGTAAAATCGTCGGGTGACTCGTAGTAGAACCGTGGTGAATCGTGGTGAATCTTGATGAATCGTGATGATTCGGGAAACTCCAAGGTAGCGCTACGGATCTTTTAAACTGTTTAAAACATTCGTGGCGAATCGTGGTGGTTATTGGGCCTGGCCTAATTCGTAGCACAATCACAGTGGAATCGTGCTTACTTGTACTGACACCGTAGCTATATTCGCGACTATTCGTGAGAGATCGTAGCAAGTCGTGGAATCTTTGACACTACGAATTCGCATGATTCACCACAAATTGTGTACAACTGTCCTACGAATCATTCTGGATTTCGCTACGGAGCTGCCCAATTGGCTCGTGTCGCTACCGCCGTGAATCGTAATAGTACCGTATCGAACAGTGCAAGCACCGTGAACATTCGTTGTGCCACCGGGGTTAATCCTCATTAACCGTAGCGATGCCGTCATGAAACGCTATTGATTCCTAGCGATTACAAACACCGTATTTTTCGCCACGATTCGCCCCGATCTATCCAGATTTTCTGACCATGAGAAACCTTGTTGAATTGTGGTAATCGTAGAGAAAATCGTGAATGTGTAAACGAGCCTTTAGACTGGACCATGAATAAAAGTATCCGATAATCAACAGTGCATTACTCCCAAACGGTGCAGAAATCAAGCAACTCGTCTTAATTTTGGGGTACTTTTGGGTCTAAGGTAAATTTAACTAATCACCAATTAGGCTTTAAAAGAAAAGGCGTGAGAATAAAACTCGATCATCTGTTTGTTCAACCCATTTCCAGACGACAAAGTTTTAGAATGGTTAAATTTCAAAGAAGTTGCAGACGACATTTTCCAGTAGATGGAATTTTTAAACAGTATTTGTCTTTTCGGGTAGAAAGCATTGTGGATAATGAAACAATTGCTTGTAGCAAGCAATTCCTTCATTTTTGACCATGCTTTTCGAAGCTTTTTTCTTGGGGTGTCCTAAAGCGGGATTATGTGGAAATACCTTAAAGGGTAGATCGAACCTGACAGTGTCAAATATAAATGGGCGTGTGCGTGATATTTCCAACCATTACACATATTCGCCAAGTAAAGACTCAGATCAGCCTGTGCATCCGCACAGTCTGATCAGAGTCTTCACTCTACGCTCTGTAGATAGATACTGACCCAAAGCTTCTTTAAAAATCAGCCAATATTCTAATTGCCCCGAATGGCTGTCCAGGGTGCTCAATGTGTGCGAGTCACGCACCGGCGAAATTGTTGGAAATGTCATGCACAGGCTCAAATATTTTTGATGAAGAACAGAAGTGGAAGTAACAAAACCTTTCAATATAACACCTACTTTTACTTTAATTGCGACGATTCGTTTAATCATTTGTCCAGTAACGCTCTCTCGACCCCACTCCGATTTCTTTAGCTTACCGGCCAACCCTTAGATCAAGAAATGTGCGGCCTGCACGCAAAAATAATATGCTACCACAACTCGTGCCATTTTAAGAAAAACGTGTTTGAAAAAATCTGTTTAAAATTACACTAAATGTATGTGGTATTTATAACTTCTTTCGATTTTGATAAGTCTAAAGGATAAAATATATTTAATAGACGATAATCAACTGGTTATTTTCATATGAAAAATCTCTCACTTGAATGCTTATTAGGCGTTGAAAACGAGTCCGCATGACCAGTTTTCTTATGCCTTTCAACGCATTCGAGAGAGATTTTTTTCTTATTATTAACCTTTTGATTATTTTCTATTTAATAGAATTTTTTTATGTTCGAAAAAACTGTCTTGCCTTTTTGCGTATTTTAATATTTTGTCTTCCTCGGCCCTGGCGAATTGCGCGCTTTTAATACAAATGGAATTTGATTTCAGTATTTCTTCTCAACATTTTGCTTCGCACATCAATTGGGTATAAGCGTAAGAGATTATCTCACTGGAGCAGGATTGTGTGCTCGTCACTACAACTGCAATATCATCGGATTTCGATCACTTCAGAACTTTTGAAGGTTACCTAAAAGAATGTATTGTACAAAATCAGATAAAGATTACAGAGATGCCAGGTTCGCTTTTGTTTAAAACAATATGTAAACAAAATGGTTGATTGTTCACATGATTATGCGTGTATATTTCCTTTTATTGCACCGATTTTATGGGTCTTTTGTTGCATTTAGACATGTCAGAAGTTGCATGTTCGTCCTCCTCGCTTAGAATAATATAGATGCGTTTGCTACTTTCATTATTAAGGCTGATATCAACACTTGTGATGATACCGAAATTCGATACACTGGGATATCCCAAGATTTCGCCGCTAGGAATATAAATAAGCATGTTATCATTTTCCATATATGCGACCAGTATTTGAATAGCTTGAATAAGCTTCACTCAAAGAACAGTTATACCAAGTTTCATCGAGTTTCGAATACCAGAAAATATTTCAAGTAACTATGGACGACACAGTCAGGACGATGCACGATTAACAGTGGCAAAAAGTCCTAGTTCGAGGAGTCACGCGCCAAGTGATATTTAAAAACCAAAACCGTCTCTGCAAGTTATGTTTACAAAACCTGTTCTCCGTTATAGAAAGATTTCTAGAATTTAATGCCTTCAATAGAATTGTTTTAGTTTTTGTTAATTTTGTTATATATGTAAGTATTCTTAACATCCCCACTTAATTGAAAGCCCAAAATTGGATTTAATGTCTTTACTTTCAGCGGTGTCTAGCCTTATTCAAACGTAACGTATTTATTGATGAACGTAATCTTTATCTAAGTTGACCAACATTTCTCATTTAACCATAACCACACAATCCCGTTTTTGGTGGCCCTTAAGAAGAAGAAGGAGGAGAAAAAAAGAAAACATTGTGGAAAATGAAGGACTTGCTTGTTAAAGGCAATTTCTGCAATGTCCACCTTAAGGTAAAGATTTTCTAGATTCCACCAACCTGAAATTGTCTTTGCAACCTTTTTGCCATTTGCATCAGTCTATAATTTTGACTTTTGGTAATGAGTTAAATCTTGTTCTTATACACCAAAAGCGATACACTTTTAATAAGATATTTTATAGACATTTGTTTGTAAAAAAAATCCAACTGCTTTTGATAGGATATACAGGTCAAAATTGACATGAGAACAACACCTCAATACATCTTGATGTGAAATAAATGCTAAAAATGGCGTTCGTTTTTTTTAGAAAAGTGAGGTAATAGAGACGATTAACATTCAAATGTTTAAAAATTACTCCAAGTCGTGGTGTAATTTCGATCTTTGCAAGAAATACACAGAGAACAAAAATTCTATAAATTTGAAACTTGCTAATACGACAACAGCTGTTCAATATTGTCGAATTACGTTCCTTTAATGCGTGACAAGTAAAATCCGTAAAACGTCATTAATGCAATGAAAACTGCAGTCTTCAAATTCTGTCAATATGGTATAACTGTTAAGGAAAGTGATCCTTTGAGCGAAACTTAGACTCCAAGGAAATACATCAGTAATCGACCCTTGTGGGCTGACAAGGTTGAAAACAGTCAGGCTTAGAGATTTTATGATTCAAGGAAAGGCTATACCGCATTATTCCTACACTATTGTGAATATATTTTAAAAATACTATCTCAAATCGACCTCTGGTTGATCACATCTCTATATATAAAGTATTTGTTTCGCAGAGATGGCACGGGCTGTCTTTTTTGCATAATTGGTAAAAATGCTTTCTTTTTTTCAGCATCATGACGAAGGACCCCTATTGAAATGCGGATCTTCGCTCTCATTTCTTATGTTTCTTGATATATTGATGCATCGTTTGTTGGCATTATATCTGCTAAGATAACCATGGAAGATACAGGCATCCAACCTGTAGCTGAGTTTGACGATAAAGTCAAAGATCTTTTCACCATTGTGGAACTGATGAAACGATTTCATTTGTACAATGAAAGACTTGCTGATGAAAATATCAGTACAGATATCCTGCAGAAACAAGCAGAAAAAATCATTGAAATTAGGAAAGTCGAACTCGAGTCTTCTGATTGCAAACTTTCAATTGGTGAATATTCAGGTACCAGATTTTTGACTTTCGATACCTGCAGTCCAAACAGATGTCTTGAAATAGTAATCAGCAAAGGCAAAAAGACTTGCAGAACCATTCTTCAGTTTACGGTGGAACACTACAGTGAAACGGACGAACTGGTGAAATCAAACTTGAAAGGAGTCATCTTAAAATTGATCGAATGTTGTCCAAAATTGATACTATCACTCAACAGGCAAGGAGTAACTCCACTTCACTCTGTGATTGTCATGCAAGCCACTGATCTCGCTGAAAAAATGCTCCATAAAATAGGAAGAGATGCTAATCTTGGTACGGGAGAGAAGGGCAATCAACTCGATGAATGTGAGGTTGGTGCTGAACATGAAGACATTTTTGACATCAATTCAGACCATCTCACCGGGACAGCTGAAAGGGGGCGTATTCTAGGAGCTGGTCCAGTGTTTCATATAGCAGCACTCACTCTCAATAAAACTCTTTTTGGTGTTTTCTATCGTTACGATGGTGAAAAATGCATGGGAAGTGTGAACAAAATTGGTGACAACTTGATCCACTCATTAATTCGCTATAGCAGTAGAGTACCATCAAAGACAACTGATATTTTATCGATGTTGAAACATTTAACCAGCCGTAAATACAGGGATGTGACAAATGACTTGTGGAAACAACGAAACATTAGCGAAGGACTCACTCCTCTACAACTTGCAGCGAGAAAGGGCCAGCATAGAATCTTTGAATTCATTATGTCTATTGAGGTAGGAACCTACATACAAGTATGACATTTGCCTCTGCACCTGACATGATGTGATTCGTCAAGCGAAAGGGAATTTCCTGGGTGGGTGATGTCAAATGAAAGACGAAATCAAACTTTCGTAGAAAGGTTTTCCAACTTCAAAGCATACCCCTTTTTCTGCTTCTTAGTTCCCCAAAGTAATATTTGTAACGAGATTGGTTATCATAGATCCATGGGTGAAAGTTCAAAATAAAATTATAAAATTCTCCCTGTGGGACTCTTTTCGAAATTGCTTAAGTTCGTTTCGTATTGATTTTTAGTATTTTCTTTACGATATTATTACTAGGTTAAAATCATTAGAATACATCCATGCAATTATCTTTAATCAGCTACAAACCAACAAAATAGTTGCATATAAATTTCGGACAATGTAAAATATCAAGTTCACTTCCGTTAAAAATGATTTAATTGACTGGTCGATTGATATTTGATCGACAATTGTGATCCGTTAATTAATGCACCAAAAAAATGAAACCTGCCCATACGCCATTTCCTAAGGTATGACTTACTAATGAACCCTAATCCCTCATTCAAAACACTTAAACAAGGTTACAAAAATAAGTAACTCTTTTTTAGAAACGCACAAGATACTCTGCTTCAGTTCTAGGCTATAATTGTATGGATTTTGATTATCATTATCAACAATCATTCACATTTTGTGAGATGTGTGTTACCCCAAAGCTTGTTCCGTCCTATATGCCTTTACGAAAATATGGTTCAATTTGTATTCACAGATGCTCTATTATTTCAAAGACGAGGACGAAGACTGCTTCGATGTAACAGAAATTGATACAATCCCTACGAAACAGGAGATGGAAAATATTACAGAGACCTCCGACTCAAGCAATGCTGAAAAACAGTCAACAAAAGAATCCAAGTCTCACAAATCGGTCCTACATATCCTGACATCCCAAGTACCGGATAAAATTGGTCTATCGATTACCAATTTACCTGCTGTGAAAGCTGTTATTGACATCAAATGGAAGATATACCGCCGGTATATTTTGGCTTGGTTTATTCTACATCTCGTCATCATGATCCTGTGTATTTGGTATACAATTATCAGGGCTTCGTTGCCAAATCCGTTCTTAGAAGAGGTTAGTTCAGAAAAAGTAAAAACTGCTCTTGGGCTAGGAATTCCTACGTCATTGTATGGTGTGTTCTGCATCGTGATTCAAATTGTTAGACATAAAAACAAACTGCGGAGAAACCGTTACACCAAAATCAAGTTACGGTATTTGTCTACAAGTCTTATTTTTCCCTGGTTGTTTTGTTTGTTTGGTATTCTGATTGTTCTCGACTTTTGTCTAGCTTGGACACTCTCGTGGTATAAGAACTTTCTACTTCCTTACGCAATGATCCTTGGGTGGAGTATTACTTTGTACTTCTTGCAAGTGTTCAGCTATTTCAGTGTATTTACCGTCATGCTCCAAAGGTTGGTCTCGATAATGATCCAATTTTCAGTCGTCATGGTATTGTTTCTACTTGGGTTTTCTGCTGCAGCATATCTCGCAATGTTCGACGCTGACCTTGAAGACGATGATGATACATTCAAACATTTTGGTAAAACCGTTTTCAAAATGCTGACAGTTGTGATAGGACTTGGTGAAATAGATGTCGTGTTTGAAGCCACTTACCCAGCTATATCTATCTCTGTCATAGTATTATTTGTGCTCCTTATAACCGTCCTCTTTCTCAATGCGCTGATTGCTTACATTTCATCAATCTGTGGCTGGCTTTTGGAGTATACGAGCCCATATGGAATTTCAAGCAGTGTTTATGCCCGTTTGCAAAGAGTCTCTGTTTTCATACAACTTGAAGACCTTTTGCCGGATGTTTTACTGGTACACGGTCAAACGGCAGAAAAAGATCTTCTTACACCTTTTCCCGATTTAGAAAGGAAGTATGTATCCCTGCGTCCACATAATGAATCTACTACTGATTCACCACCTGTTTTTGCTGATAAGACGAAAGAAGCACAAGAAGAATTTTCAGTCATAGAAGATGAAAACACAAACGAGACTGTAGTCGCTGAAAGAGTAGGGCATCAAAAATTTTCACTGATTCCTAGCAAAAAAGTTTTTCCCGATGATACTGTGACCCTTGAAATTACAGAAATTAGACAATCCAATTGCACTCATAATTGTATGTCTTGTGAAAACAAAGACCTGTTCTCCATTAGAAAGTTAGGAACAACAACGGGGCCTATAGCCAACTGAGTAAACCATTTCGTGGATAAGGAGATAAATGTGCTCAGAAATATCTTTTCAAATATGCTTACTTTGCTCACACCCGATTTACGTAGTAAAGGTTTCTTTGGCAATTTTAAAGAATATTCTCAGTTTTGAATAATTCTAACATCGGACCGTAAGAACGTTCACATTCAAGGTCTTCGCCTCAGTTTTGGTGACACATAACTGAACCTTTTCCATTTGGAAATATATTAGAAAAGATTTGTATTCAAAATTGGCTTATAAATTTTTCTCGCGAATCAGCATATGTTAGGAGATGACCCAAATACGCAAATGTATCGCCACATGTTATTACTACTGATGTACTAAATTTATATACTACAATGCCTTCATTTATGTTTTTATTTTATTTCTTTTCTCTCTTTCTTTGTTTTAAATTTTCGTCTTATCATATACGATATCTTACAATTGATCTTTGATCACCCAATTGTTCTTGTACATCTATAGTTTTCAACTTTAAATAAATGTTGCTCTAGTTTTAAATCTGCTTGCAAAATTAATCTCATTAGTATTAATAGTCCCATGAAAGAGCTAAGATGCAATTGACGGATCCCTGACACCGCTGGTCAAAGCAACCGACTCAGACAGGATGTTAGACTTCGCTATTTAAGGTCGTTATTTGAAGTATTTATGACCAGGAACTTGTGACAAACTAGAGGCGCTTGAGCGTCTTATCGTTCAACAGGCATGAATGTACTGATTAAGCAAGTGGTGGTTTCGGGAATACAATATAATCTGAATCATCTTTGCATATCGGGCAAATAAGTCTATTAACTGAAATCTTTGAAATAGTACTAGAGATGCAATTCAAACTGTTCAATGTTTACAAGAGCCAAATCAAATTATATAAAATCATTTACTAAAACAGATGAAAAGGTATTAACACTTTTTTTTCTCTGTATACCATATATGGACATAAGCCACGACAAAAGACATGTTTTTCAACGGATCAAAATTATATGAAAGAACATGACAAAGAGTCACCCGAATGTCATTCCTGTGAATTTTTTATTGAAATTCCTTATCATGTTTCTTTGAAAAAATTCAAGATTTTCAGAATATACCATATATCGGAATCAGCTCCCACCAACCTACCCAGTTAAAAGATATGACTTTCATCCTTTCAAATTCTTCGAAGAAAACTGATAAAGGGTCTACAAAGATAATTCCTGCTATATTTGGTTGAAATCAATCTACTATTCTCTGAGAAAAAATATTGTTATAGTTTTCACTTTGTTTCGTACATAGAAACAAGCCACTCCTATCAAACCGGTGTTTTTCTTTTAAATAAACTAAAAGAAAGTCACCCAAGGCATTCTGTGAAATTTGGTTGAAACCGATCAATTGATTTCTGAGCAGAAAACTTTCAAAGCTTTCAACGTGTATGAAAATTAACCCCGCCTTTTAAAGCCAAGCCACTGTGCTAGTCTTTTTCTTGTAATACACGACGCTACATTAGCTGCTTCAAACCCACAATCTGATGTACACAAGATCGAAACATTGGCAAACATTATAGCTTATAAAAATCAATCCTGCATAATCAGTTTCTTATAATTTCAAAACCTCCTCATCCGGACCTTAGCATGTCAAATGTCGTAATACCCAATGTATAAGTCCATAAACACAAATTAATTACGTTTATCAAAATGATATATGGCCTTGCCCCTGACTTTTTGTAGGTCATACTGAATTACTAAATTATGCTAATGATACCCAAGGTATTGCATGCCGAAAATCACTGTATAAAAATTCGTTCACACCATCTGTAATTAATAATTGGAATAGCTCGCCAAATGATTCGTCAGGTACCTTAAAAGTATACCTAAACAAGTGCCTTAAAAGTAAAGTATAACTAGACAGGGACAAACCCATACCGAATAAACTTTATTCTGTTGAAGAACGGAAATATCAAATTCTTCATGCCAGGATTCGCACTAACTGCATCTAGCGGTCTCAAATTCCACCATTACCAAAAGCATCTAATGTGCCAAATGCGGTGCAATTGAGAATACATAAACTACTTTTTTAAATGTAATAATTTCAGAACTCCTAGCAATAGAATGTTCCATTCTTTACGGAACATCTGTACAATTACTTGTAGTCTTAATGTTTTGCTGCACTGTGCACGATTTTGAAGAAATATGATAAAGGGTAACCCACGGGTCATTTCTATGAAATTTGGTTAGATTCTGTTCTATACTTTATGAGGAAAAGATTTTAAAGTAAATGTGTACAGGCGCACGTACGCCATTACAATGCCCGCTAAATAGTTAAATCGTTGGTTGGCGCCATAAACGCCGTTACTAAAGCTTGAATAAGCTGTAGTTACGACGTTTAATTCGCAAAACCAACAAAAATATCATACAGGGTTTAAAGTTTACTTGCGGTCAATATTAATGATTTGATTGGTCGATTGGTCTTGATTGATGGCCACCGTTGGTCATTTGATTAAAGTTCTAACTTTTCACCCAAAAGAATTGACAGTGTCGCCAAAACACAATGCACACATCATTTATGAGATGAAGAGAATATTTTTTGTTTTCATGGAGGTATGAACCAAAAAACCTAATCACAATGTATGAATACGCGAAGCGGATTCATACATTGTGTGATTAGGTTTTTCGGTTCATACCTCCATGAAAACAAAAAATATTCTCTTCATTTCTTATAATTCAATAGCATCGAGCGAAAAATGCAACAACTTAACAAATTTTGATACCTTTTTGTAGTGAACTATTTTGTGCGGATGCATTCAAAATGGCTGCGTACTCAAATTTTTGTTCATAGAGGTATGAATTAAATTTTTCGACCAATCAGATCGCTCTTTTTTGATAGACGAAACTAACAATAAAATTATTACGTAATTAAATGCACACATAATAACAGAATTAAATCATCGTACATTGAAATAAATCCTTGACACTACTCGATATTGTCGAGTCTGCCGCTTAATTGTAAACGGACTTACCGATTCGCCCGGTTTTTATCTGATGTCACTCAATTCTAAATGTGCCTCGATTCCAAAACCGGCTCACATTTGAGTAGATCCACTCTGAGATAACCGTAAAGGACAGACGGTCTAGATATCCATATATAACAGTCTCTTATAATTCTCTACGAGAATGGTCACATATATATACTTTTTAGTTTATAGTTTTATTTGTTTGTATATTTGTAAAAAATGCGTATATGTGAATGAGACTTTAATAAATATTAAATCTATATTAAATCTATAACATTTAACCATTAACCAGACGACTATATATTTTTGTCTATATCAAAATACACTTCAGTTTTAACCCTTTCCTGGTTAATCCCTGTTTTTTACGTCCCTGTCATTTTATGATTGAGAAAACATTGTGGAAAAAGAAGAAATTGCTTGTAACAAGCAATTTCTTCTTTTTCCACAATATTTTCTACCCTACTGACTGATTATATTTCAAATAAGTTAGACTTTAAATTGTCATCCGAAAAACCTTTCAATTTGGACCAGTCTAAAATTTCAAAAAACAGGAAAGGGTTAAATAGATGATTAGAATGGATGCTCGATCTTCGATTGACAGTGACGATCCGTCAATTGACAGATCGCGGCTGTCAATCAAATAATCAGTCGATCAATGAAATCATTCGTTCAGATTGGAAGTTAACTTTGAACTCCAGCATTGACCGCCATTTATGTCAAGCATTTTTGTTGGTTTATCCACTAAAACGTCGTAACTACAACTTATTCAAGATGTACTTACGACGTTTAGGTCGCGAACCAACAAGTCTACTTTATTGCATGCTACTGGCCATGAATTCGGCAAAATAACGTCGTTTAAAATGTCATGGGTTTGATCTCCGGCGGCGGCACATATCCTGTCCGACATTTGTCTCTCACCAATAGGTGGATAATCGTAAACTAAGTGGGATAGCAGCTGGAGGCTAGGAACGGATGTAGTGGTAGTACTAGTGTGAGAAATACCAGGAATCCACTGTTAGGGCTCCAGCCGCAGCAATATGACTGAAATACTGTTAAAAGTGGCGTTAAACCCAATTCAATTAAAATGGAAGTGGAACTTCATGTTGGAGTCAATGGGCACGGCCAACGTAAAAAGTTGGTAGGGCCAGCGATTGGTCAATTAATAACGTCACCCTCCAATTTTTTTTTATTTATTTATTTTTTTATTATTTTTTTTCGCTTGTTGTCACTAATTGTCAAAGGATGAAGAGAATACCTGATCACAGTCATGTATGAATCTGGTTCACAAATTCACAGAGTTTTTTCGTTTCATACCCCCATGAAAAAAAATCTCTTCATCTCTTAACTCACTGGATGTGTAGCGTTGTCAGGTTATCTGGCATCGCAAATTCATACAGCGTTATTAGCTTTTTCGTACCAGACATCCATGAAAACAAATCAAAGTACTGAATGTACTGTAAACTAGTAAAACTACCATGGTTTTGTTAAGTAATCATCTTTGTCAAAGGTTATCATGATGAATATACGATTTTAAAGTAACCCAGGGGTTATCCCATTACAACTTCAAAAATCATAGACTGGTTCAAACTGAAAGAAGATGCAGACGACAATTTCAAGTTGATTGAATGTAGAAAATCTTTCCCTTGCTGAGTAGAAAACATTGTGAACAATGAAGAAAGTGCTTGTTACAAGCAATTTCTTCATTGTCCACAATTTTGTCAAAAGCTTTTTTTTCTTGAGATGCTATTTGCTATTGTATAGAGTTGGCAATATTCCTGAAACAGTGGTTAAACCTCCAGTGGCAGTCTGAACTTTGAGAAGACCTCAAAATTTTGTCTGTTAACTTAAGCTATCAAAGCTGACGCTTTGCTAGCAAAAATAGTCTCTTCGTCACTTAACCCTTTCCTGTTCGATCCCTGGGATTTATCCTTGAGAAAACGTGATAAAGGTAGAAATTGCTTGTAACAAAAAAGTTCTACTTTTTCCACAATGTTTTCTATCCTGCTGAAGGATTATTTTTCAAATAAAATAAACTTTACACTATCGTCTGCAAAACCTTTAAATTTGGACCAGTCTAAAATTTTGTGAAACAGTAAACGGTTAAATGATATGAAAACAGAAAAAAACGTCCAAAATTTTGTCTTATAATCAATATTGAATGCAGCATTTCAGTGAGTGACCAATTAAAAAATACCAATCACCTTTCATGTAGACTGATAGTAAAATATTGACCTTGGATATTTCTGTGGTGCGTTTTCGTTAATAGACTACTAAAACGTTGTAACTACAGGCTGTATTTACGATGTCTAGGTCGCTAACCAACAATATGTTATTTGCTTTTACATTTTGCAAACTAACGGCCTCTGGCGACCTTGTTGGAGGTACGTGGGCGTGGCTAGCGAATCATCAATTCCGTTACACAAACACAGACCCACTTCAGGTCGAACTAGGATCAGCATTTCAAAAATATATTTCTAAAGGTGTAAAAGATATCAGTATACTATATTAATTCAGCGTGTATATCAAAAGCGGTCAGCTTGCGCAGTAAAACGGAGACGATGATTCCCTTTCGTAAGGCCGGTCACTCACAATGTTTTAAAACTAGACAATGTGATGCCAGTGTATTGGTATTTTCGTAAAACCAGGAATCACCGTATTTGCCAGTCCTTGAATCCGAGACAATAAAAAGGATAAGGCTGTATGTTTTGGTAGTTTTAAGTCATCTCTCCTTGAGCATGGGCCGTGACGATCAAAACGCTTCTTGAAATATTTACCTTAAGTCTTGGAATCATTTTATATAAACAATATCCATTCTCTGTTATGAGTGAATCTAGAAAGTACCATCTTATGCTACGTTATAATTGACCAATCGCTGGCCCCGCCCACTAACTCCTTTGGCTCCGCCCATTGACTCCAACAGGAAGTCCCGCTTCGATTTTTAACAGTTATATTTTGCAAAATCCATGGCCAGTAGTATGTTACAAATAAGTAGAATGGTTGGTTAATGACCTAAACGTTGCAACTACAACTTGAATAAGCTGTAGCTACGACTTTTAAGTCACCAGCCAACACAAATGATTCGCCAAAATGGCATCCAATGTCGGAGTACAAACTGAACATCCGCTCTAATTTGATGATTTAATTGGTCGAATCATTATTTGATTTACAGTGGCGATTGGTCATTTGTTTGCTTCAGCCCAAGATCCCTTCTTCTTTCATAGAATTGTTATAAAATTATATTTCTTTTAAGTGAAGTAGACCTACCCCATTCCTTGGAAATTCGGAAAATATGAATATAAGATTAAGAAAAACTTGAAGTCAATGTAAATTTTATCATTGGGCCACCAAAACGTTAGTTGCATGTTCAAGTCACCAATACAACAAAATGCTTAGCCTAAATATCAGAGTTCATAGTTCACATCTGGTCTAATGGATGGTTTTTGCATGACATCGGCGGCCCGTCGATTTTCAACAATTGGAAATATATCTTCGTTGGGTGTGTAAAATGTCGTAACTACAGCTTGAATAAAGCATTTTGCAAGCCCAACAACAATATGTTGATGAAAAGGTATTGTAACCCGTTGCACGTCGTCTTTCCCATGTATCTTTTTCTTTAAAGAAATAATGATGCAATTTTTTCTCAATTTCATTTAATATGCTTAAAATATCAAACAGACATCTTCATTTATTCATTAGGTCTAATATCATTTCTCGTACCCAGTTGAGAATTACATAAAACTACCAGATACCTACCAGAATATGTAATTAGAATTGTGAGAAAAGGGGATATTGACTGGTACAAGCAATTTCTCCTTTTCTCACAAAAATGTAACCATATATCGTCAGGGCGTAAAAGGCGGGGTTGTGCTACAATGCGTTAATAAGACTTCGTGACTCCGCCACCCCTAGAGAAGGTTAATATAATGAATATTTCAAGTCAGATATGCCAGTGGGAGAAGGTGACACCTCCGATTAACCAAACATCAAAAATTTCTCCCCTGGTTACATATAGCTCCGGACGGACACACACATACACACATAATTATTACTCGGGTGGATATACTTATGTCGTCTCGCTGACGTCTGCACTCTTTGGTAGGTAAATTTAACTCGATGATTTAAGCGCTCTTTTGACAAATCCCAGAGTTGGGTAACTATTTTTGTTGCCCGTCGCTGTATGATAAGTGCAGTAGCAGATACTTATTCCATAGTCGAGATGATTTATACAAGAACATATATTTATCCATGTAAACAAAACTGTGTTTAATGAGAGCAATAATACGGATTGTTTTTACCCTTCCCCGTTCAATCCCTGGTTTTTACGTCCCGGTGATTTTATGATTAAGAAAAGATTGTAGAAAAAGAAGAAATTGCTTGTAACAGGCAATTTCTTCTTTTTCCGCAATATTTTATACCCAAATGAATGTGTGTTTTTTTTCAAAATAAAGCCACTTTAAATTTTCCTCTGCAAAATCTTTGAATTTGGTTAGGTCTAAATTTTTGTAAAACAGGAAAGGGTTTATGGCTGCGATGCTGACATGTTGTTGCAGTCTGTGCAGTAAGTAAGTTTATTCACAATAAGATATGATAGTCCATGATGTACAGATATGAACATAGTATACATTTTATACAAATGCACTACAAAATATAAACGTTTTAGTTCCCGGAAAATGGTTGGTATGGTTATTTCTATACAATTAGAACATGTCATATTGAGCACCAAATTTCTGGTTTCCAAAATTAATTGTTGTACTTTTGTCATTATTTAACTTTAGTAGCCAGTCCTTACTCCATTGACAAAAGGGTGAAATATCATTTTGTAATAAACCATGGTCATTTGCGACGAGAACTGTAATCCACTGTGTCATTAGCAAATAAAGGCAACAACTACTCATAGTTCTATATGTGACAATGAGAGATAACCAGAAAAAAAGGACAGAGTATTAGTTTATGAGAACGCAGCATATTTTCCATTGCGCTGTTGGCGATGTTAAATCTGAAATGTTATGGATAGGTTTGGACAAAAACGAACAAAACATACAAGTCTCAATGTTTTGATTAAGGATAAACAGAAGTGAATCAAAAGGTCTGCGTACGAAGCCTGAAAATAACATTATATGTTCAGACTGACTCTGAGATCGGTTTATAAAACTCTTACAAAACGCGTGTTCGATTTCGTTGAAACTTGTTGATTACATCTAATTGGCAGGCCACTGGCCACGCTCACGGAGCTCTTACAGAAATT